>PVIU01000969.1:0-85352 GCA_004026605.1 Ondatra zibethicus
GCCGGGAGGGATGGGGGTGGGCCTTGGACTTCCAACAGGGCAGGGCACCATGCCCTCTTTCAAGGAAGAAGGGGGAGGGAGGAGGGGTGGGGAGGTAGTGGGAGGGGACCGGGAGAAGGGGAAGAAAGGTAAAAATTTTATTTCTTTAATTATGTTTTTGAATGGAAAAAATAAAACAAAACAATGTATGAAAAAAAAAAGAGTAAAACAAGGTGGAAAGCCCTGAAGAATTATACCAAGGTTGGCCCTCAGCCTGCACCTCAAGGGTGCACACACACACACACACACACACACACTGGAAGGTTCTCATCCAGGGACACTGCCATTGCAAAATACAGAGAAGATAGCAAGTAGCCCACTTTGGGCAGCAACGGTTTGGCTGCTCTTAGCCTGTTCTAACTGCGTTTTTTTTTCTGTGCTAAGCCACCAAGGGAAGGGATTAGAATCAAATGCTCACAAGAGCCTTCTCTGGAGTCCCACTTCCATGATCACCAACTGCAGAGTTACGCTGGATCTGAGCACCTGAGGCTATACATTGGTGATCTGTGGTGGCCCTAACAACCTACCACCAACTGGGTGGTTAGAGCCCAGTTGTTTTTGCTCAGAGTTCTAGAAACCAGAATTCTAAAACTCACAATGTCAAACTGGTTTCACCTGGAGGCTCCAGGAAGACACCTCTACCTGCCTTGCTCTAGCATATGGCACCCGTTCATATTCCTTGACTTACATGGGCATTACTCTAGTCCAGTGGTTCTCAACCTGTGGGTCACATATCAGACATCATACAATTACATTTCGGTTCATAACAGTAACAAAGTTACAGTTGTGAAATCATAACAAAATAATTTTATGGTTAGGTCAGCACAACATGAGAAACCATATTTAAGGGTTGTCGCATTAGGAAGGTTGAGAACCACTGCTCTAGACTGCTGTGGGATAATCATTTTGTACACCGTGAAGATATTTTTCTCTTTGGTTTAATAAAGAGCCAGCTGGCCAATAGCTAGGCAGAAAGAGGTTAGGTGAGAGAGCCAGACTGAGAGAATGCTGGAATGAAGGGCGGAGAGTTGCCAGCCAGACACAGAGGAAGCAGGAGATGAACACACTGTGCTGAAGAAAGGTACCACCATGCGGTAGAGTGTAGATAAGAAATATGGATTAATTTAAGTTGTTAGAGCTAGTCAGTACCAAGCCTAAGCTATCAGCCAAGCATTTATAATTAACAAGTCTCTGTGTGGTTATTTGGGATCTGGTTGGTGGCACAGAAAATCCCACCTAGCCAGCACTCAGGAGGCAGGTCTCCATGAGTTCAAGGTCAGCCTGGTCTTGTTCCAGGACAGGCTCCAAAACCACAAAGAAACCCTATCTCGAAAAACTGGGGGAAAAAAACGAAAAAGAAAAGCCCACCTACATTAGACTCTGCTGCCATCTTCACAGGGCTTCCTCCACCGTGGCTTCCCTCCTTTTTATGTATCTTTGCCACTCCTTATGAGGACATTTGTCATTCGATTTAGGACCCTCTCCGTTTAATTCAGAATGTTCCCATTTCAAGACGTTAACTCAGTGATACCTACAACACTTCCTCCAAATGCAGCCATGTTGACAGATAGTATGAGTTAGCTCTTAGATGTCTTTGGTGGGTTGCAGGGGGATGACCACAACTTAACCCACAGCTAAAATCTGGTACCCAAATAACATTTGATAGAGTCCTCTCACTAACCCACACCACCCCTCTAGGTGCAGTATACTAGCCAAGGCCATCCACAGTGGCCCCATATTCTAGCCCATTGTAATGGCACACAGTCTTCCCTAGTCAGCAATGCCTTCTCATAGGCCTGGAAAACTTCTAGCTGTCTTTCAAAATCCATCGGGAGCTCCTCATTCTTTGCCAGGTCATCTCTGACCCAACTCCCTGAATTTCCCAGATCAGAACACGTCTGTGGTGGGTTCCTCCAGTTACCCTGTATGTTTCATCAGTCTAGCACCTGTGACGGCACACATTCCACATGCCTGTTGTCCTGGGAGCCCATGAGAAGCCCGAGAGCTCAGTCTGGAGTCAATCAGATTAAGTTAATTAAGCTGGTCTCAGGAGTTCTACAGATCAATATTTTCTTTTGTTTATGATTCCTAGACTCCTTACGGTCACACAAACTCATGTGCGTGTCACTTAAATGAAGGAAGCAAAAGTGCCTGTGATATCCCAAGGGAATAACGGGAAGGGAAGAAGTAAGAAAGGGGCATGGGCTGGAGGGAGTGTGCTCAGTATACAATATATACCTGTAAGAGAAAGTTTAAAATTATTTTTTAAAAAAATAATTGCTGTTGGGCAGTCGTGGCACATCTTTAATCCCAGCACTTGGGAGGCAGAGGCAGGAGGATCCCTGTGAGTTTGAGGTCAGCCTGGTCTACAAAGTGAGTTCCAGGATAGCTAGGCTGTTACACAGAGAAACCCTATCTCAAAGAAGAAAGAAAGAATTGCAAAAAGAGAAAAGAAATACATATTTTACAATAAATCTCCCCAAATACACTTCTGTATTACATTCCAAATAATATTATAAAACAATAAACAGTTTCTGCTTGACTACATATTACATAAAACAGTATTTGATTTAAAAAGGGAATTATAACTTAATTCACAGAGAATAATGGAAAGATAAATATTACATTTTTTAAACTTAAAAACAGACAAATATCCACATTCTGGGCAATTATCTATTCATTCCACCACCGTCTGTAGAGAGCCTGCCATGCATTGAACACATAGCGTAGCAGCTAAGGAGAAGCCAGATCACGAACTTAGAATAGGGAGCCCAGTCCACCCCAGCTCTGGAAGAGCAGAGAAATCTCCCCTATGGATGCATATCCTTTGAGTTAAGGGCGAGAAGGAATTAATTAAAATGTGGAAGGAAAAGGATTCCAGTGTTAAGACTTAACCAGAGAAAGGCCTGGGGGTGAGAAGAAGCCTGTCAAGTTCAAGGGCCTGGAAGTGGTCAAGTGTGTCTGGGGAAGGCCGGGTCAGAGGACACAGGACCTTGTCAGGACATCTGGACATCAGTCATCTTTTATGTCCCTGTTTAATCAGTGTTGGGCGAACTCAAATACATAGGTCATCATCCCCTGAGTAACAGCAAGGGACTTTAACTATGTACATGAAAACGAGTAAGGAAGGTATGGAGCCTTCCGGAGTTTCGGAAGGCTTTCTGCACTGGGCGTATGATCCTTCTCAGTGGCACAAACACTTGTGATCAAAAGAAAAAGAGAAATGTCAATCTTCTCTTGTACATTAGAGAGCAACTACATTATATAATATTGTTATATATGATATGTAATATCACTCCCATGCCTCATCCTTCCTATCCTTAAGCCTCTCTTCATGCCCCAGCACCTGCCTGGGATAACCTTTGTAGAGACATACACTGTGCCTTTGCTTTTTCTTTGGTGTGTGTGTGTGTGTGATATGTTTGTGAATGTGTATGCATGTTCACATGTATTGGGCACATATACATGTATGAAGTACATGTAGAGGCCTGAGGCTGACACGGGAAATCTTCGATTGCTCTACACCTTATTCATTGAGATAGGGTCTCTCAAGTGACTCCAGATCTCATGGCTAGGACTAGTCTATGCCAGCTCTCTCCAGGGACCCCATTTCCACCTTCTGAGCCCTGCAATTACAGACAGACCACCATATCCAGCTGGCATTTACATGGGTGCCAGCGATCCAAACTTTAGTTCTCACAACAATATGCTTTACCCAAGGAGCCCTATCTCCAAACCCAATCCCCTGCCTTTGATGGAGCTTTTGCCAGTGGTTCTGATTCTCTCTTCAGAGTCCTTAGGGCATTTAGAAGGAGTGTCCCAGGCTAACCAAATGACAGTCTTATTATGGCTGTTGATTGTGATTTGGATCCTCTAGATTTCGAGTTTCTTGGTGTTCAAGATGGATGATAAGGCTAGGGAGGTAGGCAGTAAAGGGATGGATGGATGGATAGATAGATGGATGGATGGATGGATGGATGGATAGATAGATAGATAGATAGATGATAAATTTTCAGATAAAGATCCATGATAGATATCAGTACCCACTTTGTTTTAGCCCTCTCTTTTCTTCTCTTTGTGCGTGTGTGTGTGTGTGTGTGTGTGTGTGTGTGTATGCACATGGAGTACATGCACTCATGTGTGTGCAGGTGCACATGCACAGGTGAAAGCCCGAAGAGGATTCCATTACTCTATATCTCCCCACCTTCTTCTCTTAAGGTCTCTCGCTGGATCTAGAGTTAGGCTGACAATCAACAAGCTTTAGGGATCCTCCCAGACAGTGATGGGGTTACAGATGTGTGTGTGACAATGCCCAGCTTTTCACATGGGCTTGGGGGATTTGAGTTCAAGCACTTTCCTCACTTCCACACTGAGCAATCACCCCAACCCACAGGCTCTACACAGACAAGCACACACACAGACATAGCTTATACTGTTCAGGGTGCAGGTCTAAAGACACACAGACCGAGGCCAGTGTAAAGATTCGCCACTGATCATCCTAAAACTTTCTCAACTTCACTTTTCAAATAAGCCTCCAGCCCCACCTGACTCCCTGCCCAGCCAGTACCTGTAACTATGTTGATGTTAACAGGAGCCCTTTGACTCTAAGCCTGCAACTCCTGCTTTGAGGCCTGAAGCAGCAGACTCCATAGAGTTGACAGACAATGGTCGATAGCTAAGCCTACTGCCAAGGATCTGCCTACAAAAAGCATAACTTGAGGGGGAAAAGCATCCAGGAATGTTCAGCCTGCCGCCTATGGGCTGCATATGTCCCAGGATAGTCCGAAATGCAACCCAGCACATTGACATACCACATTGTCGTTATGCAATGTCCAAAGGTTGGACATACTGGCAAACAAATTCTTCAACTCTTCTATGCTGCTTTTTTTTTCCCAAAGGAGGGTCTCGGGCCTTGAAGGAAGAGGTCTAGTCTCCCCCAAATTGTGCCTGCTGAAAGCAGGGCCGAAGCAAGAACAGTCCCGGGAGACGCAAGGCAGATTATTTCTGGTCCATGCATCGGAGGATCCAGCTACAGACTCTAAACAACTCCATCGGGCACACAGCAGGGCAGCTGTCCCTGGGCAGGCAAGGTTGCTGAGAGAGCAGACTGTAGAGGCTTTCTCTCCCAGTCAGCACCTGCCCTCCCCTCACGTGATGGTGAATATTATCAACCTGACAGGATCTAGAATCACCATGGAGACAGACCTCTGAACACGCCAGTGATGTGTTTTCTAGATTCGATTAGTTGAGGAAGACCACTCTAAACACGGGTTGGCATGCCCAGCTGAATAAAAATGCAAAACTGAGCAGAACACCAGCATTCGCCGCTCTGTTTCCCACGTGACCCGCGGCTTCCTGCTCCCATCACAATCCCTTCTCCAGCGTGATGCCCTGCACCCTCAAACTGTGAGTCCGATTAAGTCCGTCCTTCCTTCCTTAATTGGTGTCAGACATTTTGTCACATAGCAATATCACACAGGAAAGGACATTGTCGTCACCAGCAAATCGGCCCAGCTTAGAGGTCTCTAGCTATAACCAAAAGCTTCTCCCCCTGGCAGTGTAAGCGGCAGCCATGCTTTAGAAATCATTTCCAGAGAAGGGTTCCGTGTATCCCCAGCCAAGGGGGCCTTCTCTTCAAAGCCTTGGAAAGCTGGAACCAAGTAAAAGAGGGAAAAGGGGGTTCCCCAGGGGCAGCCTGCCTCCTGCTATCCAGTCAGTGCTAGCCTGAAGAGCGTGCTGCGCCTGTGACCGGCTGAGCTGGCCAGGTCAGGCCTGCAACCCACCGAAGAGAGGGGTTGATGACTGGAGCTGGGAGCTGGGGACCCTTGATGGACAATTTCTGCCTGCCATCCCCATCCCCCATTATTGCTGCTCAAATATAATGTTGAGGCCTTGTCATAAGACTTCTGGGCAGTCCATAACTGTCCTCAGGAGTGACACAGGGCTGGGCAGAATGAGTTGTTCAGAGAATTGGGCAAGGGTGGTTTGCAAACGAGGTTGGTGCTCTAGTCTAAAAGGGTTTGGGGGGCACATCTGCCCAGATGGTCATGTAAAGTAGTACAAACAGGGAAATACAGAGGGCCCCTCGGGGTGTGTAGATGCGTGTATATGGAACCACAGCTCCCACACGGTAAATGGGAGAGCAGGGGCGGAGTGATGCCCAGGGGAAACTTGAATGTGCTCATGATGAAGGCTTCTACACACTAGTGAGCTGTGCTCCACCACTTACTCACTGTATGAGTGCTTGTGCTGTGTAACCCCGGACTCCAACACAGTGGATTCTGTAAACAACACTCGGCATGTCACAGTCCTGTCACAACAGTCACACCCCAGTGAGATAATTACCACCCAAAGACTCTGCGACTCAGTACACTCACACCTTGAGTTAGGATGATTGGTAAATTGACTTTTTTTTTTTTTCAGACTAGTGTCATATAACCCAGACTGGCTTTGAACTCTCTGTGTAGCTTAGGCTATCCTTAAACTTCTGAAGATCCTTCTGGGTCTATTTTGCAAGTTCTGAAATTAAAGGCCTGGTCCATCATGCCTGGTCTATATGTTAGAGATTGAACTCAAAGCTTCATGCATGACAGGCAAGCAACTCTACCAACAGAACCCCTGGGGGTTTCAACACACGGATTCGAAGGCCCTCAGTCCATTTCACTTTTGCTGTCTTCCACATCTGAAACAAATCACTAGATCTACTGCCACACTCAAAGAGAGGGGAGGCCTCTTTCACAAGTCCAGGAGGTATAGATCATTTGGAGTTCTTTCCAAAAACGCATTCCACATCCATTAATTCAGTCTACAATTACTTAATGAGGACCTACTTAATACCAGACAACAAGCTGAGTGAGAGAACAAAGCAGTCACCGTCACTTGCAGACCAGGAGGTCAGGCACACGATAACAAACACTAAAAGAAACGCCAAGCTCCAGCTGAGAAAATGCCTTCCATAAAAGAGAGGCACCTGTTGCCATGGAACACTTAACCAGAGGACAGAATGAGGGAGAGTGGGCTGATATGCCAGGGAAGGTCCGGGGATATCTGGGTGACCTGGAGAAGGACTGGCCAGAGGCAGCACAGCAGGCCAAAGTAGTGGCAGCCTGTCTAAGGGCAGTGCATGGGGAGCGGTGAGCCCACACAGGCCCGCGTTGTGCTCACACTGAGTAAGCATTCTTACACAAACGCTGGTGTCCTGAAGGATTCTAAAAGAAAGGACAGGGACTCTGTTGGGTTCCATCCCCAGTACTGCATAAAACCAGATATGGTGGTGCATGCCTGTAATCCCATCACTCAGGAGGTGGAGGTGGGAGGAGCGGAATTTCAACACTATTCTCCCTTAGGTGGCAAGTTCAAAGCCAGCCTGTGAGAACCTTGAAGGGACAGGAGGTGGCAGAGAATGGAACTGGGTCTTCCTAAATGTCCCTCCACTCCCCTGCCCTTTTCTGACTCCTCTGTAGCTTTTCTTTGGGGAGTCATATCTACCCTCATAAAAGGGCGAAGCCTGCTGATGCAGCCTGATATATCATCCGGAAAGAAAGGACTGTCTGCAAGGGCTGTGTCTGCTCCTGCCCCGCCTGTGAGGCTCCGTTCTGCAAACCAACATCTCCCTTGTTACTGAGATGGTCTATTGATCAAGACCAAAGTGACTTTTTATGGGTCCTCAGGTCTAGAGACAGAAAAGAGATGAGGAGGATGCCGGAAGGCAGGGGCTTCTGTTGGCAGGAGGTGAGGAAGCCCTACACCTAGTGGGAAGGGCAGAGGAAGGAGATCTAAGAGAGCTTGAGAGCTCAGGGCAAAAAATGCCTCCGCGTGTTGTCAAAGGAATAGAAGGAAAGGGGCTGTGACAGAATTTAGTATCTGTGCCCAAGGCTAATAAATCACATGCTGCTGTGTGGTAAAAAGGCCAGACCTATTCAAGTCAGCAAACCTGTGGTTCCTGTCCTCAGCACCCAAGAAGAAGGCCCTCCTCCTTCCCTCTGCCCTGAATGGACTATGCAAGCATGCCCAGTATCTGGAACCCTGGATCCTTACAAAGCATTAAGGGTGCTAACTCCTACTTCTTCCTGTATGGACTCATTAAAAGGCTCCTGCCCTGTGTACTCATCCATTAGCCTCTAAGGACATGTACATGGGGCCTGCCCTCATGGGCCTTACAGTCTAGGTAGAAAATAATCACTGAGCGATTACCCATGTCACTGTGGAATGGCAATTGTGAAAGATAAATAAAGAAGCAACATGAGCCAGGTCTAGAATGTTTTGGGAGACTGTAGGGCCCAGGAAGGGACTCTGAGTCAATGTATTGGCCTCTGGTCCTTGCTAAGCCCTGTGGAGCATCCCCCTCCCATGGATCAGCCTTGCCCCATCCCTCGCCATCCCTACAGTCATGTTCTTTTGCTGGTGTGGCTTGTGTTCTGTTTTTGCAGCTGATTTCATCTGTTATGACCTACTTTCTGCTGGATCATCCCCACACACTCCATTTCTCTTTTCACTGGCCCAGGCACCCTCAGAAGCTGAACCCTTCTTCTGTGTTGGCCTGGAGCTTTCCTTCCCACTCCCCTGTATAGTTCTCCTGACCCCGACACCAGTGTCCCCATCCACACCATCCACTTGGCTTCTCTTTAGGGCCAAGAAGGATTTTCTTATGTTATTCATAAGCCTGTGAGAGAGAAATGGTCTGGGGTAAGGCAGAGTGAATGCTAGCGCAGGTTACCCTATCTAAATGTTTCACCATCAGTATCTGCAGAATTCCAGAAGAAATGGGGCAACAGCCCCGTGCTTCCTACCCTAAAACTCCTCTGTAGACAGAGCCTGAAATGATACACAGCTGCCACTGTGGTGTCAATGATCCTTGACCCTTGCCATTTTGTCCAGCTGCTGCTTCTGTGTAGCACTCTCAGTTCTTTCTGCTCACGGGAGTTCTCATCCCCACACGGTCTGACTGAATGGGTCTGGCCTAAGCAGGGAACTATTTAAAGCAGCCAGGGTCAAGAGCCACTGCTTTAAAGAGTCCCTTTAAGAGTGGCTGTGACTGCCTCAACTGATCCTGAGCCACCGACAAAAGGGTCTAAGCCTTAACGGCAGTTGTGGGTTTGACACATCCCAGGTGAGTCCCTTCTACATTATCAGGCACTGCTCCAGGTATATTGCACATCAATGCACAGACGGGTTAAGACAATCACTATCCTTGGACTGACAAGATGACTCAGTGGGTAAAGGCGCTTGCTGCCAAGTCTGATGACGTGAGTTTGGTACCCAGAGTTCAAGTGATAGAAGGAGAGAACGGAATCCTGCAAGTTTTCCTCTGACTTCTACGCATGCACATGCACACAAACACACAAAATCCTGTCCTTGTAGAGCTGGCATTGCAGTGAAGAAAAACAATGAATAATAGCATGGTAAAATGTAAAGTCTGTTTGTGCACATGTGTAAAAAGGGATCTTTTTTTAATAAAGGGTTCATTTTAAGACTACCAATTTTTGAAAAGGGTGTCCAGGCTAGTTGTCTGACTGTGTGCTGTGTCTGTATCCACCAAGCGTTCCTGGACTGGAAGCCTGGTCCCCAGTGTGCAATTCACATGAAGGGATAACTGAACCTTTAAGGGGTGGGGCTTAGGGGACTGGACAGTCAGAGCCCTCGGAAGAAATGTTATTTACAGATGGTTGGTTCCTATGAGAGAGAAGACTGTCCCTCCAGGTCTTCCTGCAAGCTCTCCCGCTGTAACGCCATCTGCCATGAGTTCCTCATCAGAGCTGAGCCAATGCCAGCACCATGTCCTGGAACCCCCAAATAAAAATAAAACGGGTCTCTCCATGTAGCCTCGGCTGTCCTAGAATTCATTATGTAGACCAGGCTGGCCTTGAACTCATAGAGATCCACCAGCCTCTGCCTCCCAAGTGCTGGGATTAAAAGTCTGTGCCACACCTGCCTATTTTTCTATGCATTACCCAGCTTTGTGTATTTCATTACAGCAATAGAAAACAAACTAATACAGATACATCTGAGACAATATGGGTATGAAATGAGAGAACAAGACAACTCAAGATTCCCAAAATAAAAACCACAGCACACATTTCTCAATATTATCCCACAACAAATATTTAGGAGGGAGAATCTACAGGACTTGGTGATGAAGTTGGGAGGGGGAAGACTGAGAGAAAACAGGATCCAGCAAGGACCAGCTCTCGCATTTCCTGTCCTTCCTGAGCTGGGGACACTGAGATCTGGGGGTGCAAGTCCACAGTTAGGTTTTGAATATGCTGGTGAGACAGGCAAGTGAGCCAAGACAGCAATCTGGCTTTACTATTTGCTTTTACCATTTTTAAAAAAGATTTTTTAATCATATCTGTATGTGTTACAGATACAAAAGGTTGTGAGCTGCCATGAGGGTGCTGGGTCCTAGGTCTTCTGCAAGAGCAGCCAATGCCCTAACTGCTGAGCCATCTCTCCACTCCATTTTCAATGTTTTTTCCCCAAGAACAAGGTTTCACTTGGTGGCCCTGGAACTCGCTCTGTAGACCAGGTTAGTTTTGAACTCACAGAGATCCTCCTACCTCTGCCTTCCGAGTGCTGGGATTAAAGGTGTGCACCACCACTACTGCCCAGCTTAACATTTTAATGATAGAAAAAATCAAAAGGGTAATGTTTTCTGATCTGAAAATTGCATAAGATTTTTAAAAAAAATTTAATGGCTGGAAAAACTAAAAGATGAACATTATTTCCTGACATGGGGAAATTATCTAAAATTCAACTTGGCTGGAAGGATAAAAAGGAGAATAATATCTCCTGACACATGGAATTACATAAAACGCTAATGTCAATGTCCATTCACAAAGTTCTATTGGAACACAGCCCTGGTCTGTGGCTGACTGTACATTAGATGACAGAATTCAATAGTTGTATAAGACACCATGTAGCTCCAAAACCTAAATTCTAGTCACCCATTGATATCCACAGGACCACCCCAAAAATAACAATACCCAAGGATGCCCACGTCCCTTGTATTAAATTTTGAAACATTTGCATCTTTTACCTACACATATCCTCCATTATTCTTTAAGTATCCTCTAGTTCCTTTATCATACCTAATACAATGTAAATGTTATGCAAATTGTTGTCATGGTGTATAATAGGGAAAATGACAAGAAAAACATCAATACAGATGTGAGATTTTTTAAAAATTATTTTCAATCCAGCTGGTAGAATCTGTAGTTATGGAACACACAGATACAGGGGATTGGTTATGTATGTTATCTAGTCATCTGCATCGAGGAATCCTAGTAACCCCTTAAATAGACAGATGGGAACTTGGTTTGGGAGCTAACTAAGGTGAACCGGGATAGAGGATAGGGAGATTGAAAGGCCGGAGATGTGTATAAGGTTGAAGAACTGGGATAGAGGATAGGGAGGTTGAAAGGCTGGAGATGTGTGTAAGGTTGAAGAACAAGAACAGAAGAGAGGAAGCTGGGGCCAGACGCTGAAAACCTGGACATTGGAAAATTTACTTGGGGGAAAGGGAGACAGAAAAGGGGTACCCGAGAGGCCAAAGGAAAATGCAAAGAGTATGTTTCCATCAAAGAAGGCACACGGGTCCTGAAATAGCTAGGTGTCAATGCAGCTGGGCCCCAAATGCTAGAACGGAAAAGGTCTGATGAGTGCCACAGCAATAAGGTAATTTGAGGGCTGGAGGTGGCCCAGTGGATGAAAGCCCTCGCTATGAAGGTGGAAGGACATGAGTTTGAGTCCCCAGAAGTAACGTACAGCTGGAAGTGAGAGTGTACATGTCCAATGTCAGTGTTCCTCTGGCAAGACGGGAGACAGGAGAATCCCCAGACACTCTCTAGCCAGCTAACCTGGTGTACGCAGTAGTAGTTGACAAAAAAGAAACCTTGTCTCAAACAAGATGGACGGCAGGTGCCAACTGACACACAATGTTGCTCTTTGGTATTCACAACGTGCTGTGGCAACTGCATACCTGTACACCCACACAGACACACACATGCACACGTGCGAGCACACACATACACACACACAGCATACACACATAGAAAAAAGATTCTTTCAAAACAGTAATTAATGGTCATGGTGGTGCGCCTGCTGTGGAGAGCCGAGAGAAAAATCCAGTTTGGTTTGAGGTACACAGTATGAGCCTCAGAAGGACCCTTTTAGGGAACTGTGTTGAAAAGTAGAGGATGTCGGTCTGTTGAGGGAATATGGTGGCTACCAGTGGAAGAATGCTAATGTTTATTTTGTCTTTGTTAGGGATCTTGTTGTTGTTTTGAGTTTTTTCAAGACAAGTCTTACTATGTAGCCCAGGTTTCTCTTGAATCCCAGTGTTGGGCTGGCAGACGTGGGATGCCCTACCCAGCTGCCATCGCGGTTTCCACCTCAGATTGACTGGAAGGTGCCTGGTGGGTAAAGAGAGAGAATGGAGATGCAGAAGAGAGAACGGATGACAGAGCGGCCTGACTGTGGAGGCTTCACTGCCAGAAGTCAAAGAGCCCTGAGTTCTGCCTGGCCCTGTGGGGAAAACAAGACCCAACGAGGGGAGCCCCACCCTACCTTTCTCCTGTAGCGAGTGTAATGGAGCCAGACAATATAGCTTAAGATCCTGCCTGTCCTTCCTGATTCTTTAGCCAGTGGGTGACCTCTCAGTCTCTATTTTTCTACCTGTGAAGGGGACAATAAGAATCCCAGATTCGCAATACTCATGAAGATCAATGCAATGGCGTTCATATTCCACCCTTGGTTTCTAACAGGTCAGAGACATTCAACAAATGTTAAATTCTCTTCTCCCGGTCCCAAGCCACTCCCAGCCCAGCTCCTTCCCGGACTTTGTCTTGGAAAAAGAGAAAAGAATCTTGGACACAAACCTGACCTACATTCCGTGCCAAGTCTCTTGTCTTTCAGGAAGGGAAGAGGTGATTCCAGGGATGCTCTCACCCAGCTGGCCCAGACTCAGAACACTGAGCATCACTGTGAAACCCAGCTGAACAGAGCTGGGTCCTATGGTCCCTCCTTCTAATCAGGTCTTGTCCTGAGTCCCCCATTCACCTGAACTGTGGAAGCTCTTGTCAAAACATAGGAAAGCTTGTTTGGTTGGGGTTCTAATTTTTAGGCAATTTTTAGTTTTAGAGTCTTTAGATGCGCTAGAGTTTTCAATTGACCACCAACCTCTGTGTGTGCATGAGCAGCGTGTGTGCACAGTGTAGGTACTTGTTAATGTGGATATATGCACATGTGCACATGCATGTGGAAGCCAAAGGTTGCCATGAGGTGTCTTTCTTCGATCGCTCTCCAACTTTATTTTTTGAGACAGGGTCCCTCAGTGACTCTGAAGTTTATTGATTCAGCTAGGCTGACTGACAAATGAGCTTCAAGGATCAACCTGTCACCATCCCACAACACACACACACACACACACACACACACACACACACACACACACACACAGAGAGAGAGCTCTGAGGTTCCAGGCACTCAGTATTATGACTGGCTTTACACGTGAGTTCTGGGGATACAAACTCAGGTCCTCAAGCTTTCGAAGCAGACATTTTGTCAACTGAGCCATCTCCCCAGTCCTACACCAACCTACCTCTCTCGGAAATTTGGAAGGGCAGTGACCAGCAGAAGATAATTCTTTTTCTTTCAACGGCTGTGAGATTGACAGTCTCCACACAAAGGAAAGTATGGTCATGATCAAGAGACGTGATCCATTTGGGGTGAGAAAGGTGAAGATGGCCCCCAGGGCTGACACATTTATAGGGCCAGTCTACACAAAATAACCGCCTCCCTGGGTCAACTCCTCAGGCTGTGACTCCAGCATCCCACTCTAAGACTTGGCTTCTCAATCTGTTGTTTAGAAAAGATGAAGTGAATATCTTTCCCTGGCATTCCCTTTCAAAGTGGGCCAAGTGACCACAACCTGGGCTTTGTACTCAGCTGGGAAAGCATTTCATCATCTTCCAGGACAAAAATCCTGTGAAAGGGACAGCCCAGGTTGGTCTTTCATCATGAGAGATCAACTCAGCAAGCCAGAGAGGGAGAAAAGCCATTTGTTCTGGGAAGAGAATCAAAATATCAAAGCTGCCTCCTGCAATTATTTAAATATAATACCATGTTTCACTGAATGTAAGATATATAATTAATAAAGGTTCTCAACCTTTTTTTATAGTCTGACTGAGCTACAAAGAGATTATTACCAGAATAAATCTCTCCCACAGTGCCCAGAATGCTGGGTGTGTGCTTATAAGTTGGTGTGTCTGTATGTGTGTGAGAGAATGAGAATGTGTGCCTGAGCCAATCTGACAATTTGTGCCTTAGGTGTCATTTGACTGCAACAACCCTACCCGAGCGAATGTAAGTAAATGAAAATTTGTTACAAGGACCTGGCAGCACTTTGTTCTGCACTGACAAGATGGTCAGTTTCCCTGATCTGCCCATTCTGATTGTTCCAAACCCATTCCTCTAATTGACAGCCACAGCCCTTGGGAGCAGGACACCTACACACGCTGAGTCAGCTCATGTCTCCTGATCCAAGAGGGCATATCTTAAAGATCTTTGAACCACATGCCCTTAGCATCATGCCTTTCCAACTTTCACATGACAGAGACTCACCTAGGGCATTTGTTTAAAAATGTAGCTTCCCTGGCTCTATCTCCAGAGATTTGGGGCTCTGAATTTTTTATAAATGCTCCAAAATGATTCGAATGTAGATATTTCATTAAGATGCAAAAACAGACTCTTTACTGCCCTGGAGAGGAAAAAGAAGAAAGGAAACCAGCTGCCTTGGTTGGCAATGGCTTCCAGTCCACAGTTCCAGTCCCCTCTAAAGCCCCCCTATGCCCTTGCCCTTGTTCTGTGAAAGCCTGGTTCCTAAGACAAGCGTAGTTGATTTCTCCTTTCTACCACAAGTGAATCTGTTTAAAAATGCTTGTGTTTATGGAACCTAGGGCAAGTGACCACCTGGTCTAATTAGCATGGCTGATAGCAGAGAGAGAGAGAGAGAGAGAGAGAGAGAGAGAGAGAGAGAGAGAGAGAGAGAGACGTACACACAGAGAAGCACCTGCTGCAAGCAGATACCTTGACCTACATCTTCAGTGGATACAATGGAAAGCCCTTTCTAAGAAACCAGAGTTGTCTGGAAAGACACTCCAAATGTATCTATTACAAAAAAATGTTTCTGAGCATGTGAGCGCCCTGTAGGCATATGTGTACCTGTGTGTATGTGTGCGCGCGCCACGCTGGGCCTGCTGCCAGTCAGAGCTGGGTATGGCATTTCCTCAGAGAACAGGATTATAATTGTGAGTGGGTGCGTATGACTGAATCAGACAGTACACGTGAACAGGAGAGAACCAAGCCAAGTTACATTCTAGGCTATAATTGTCCACAGCAGACTCATTAACTGTATGGCTGCATCTCCCACCACATGCCAGGACTGTATTCAAAACTGAGTTTCCTAAAGGGAGAGAAGAGAGAGACTTGCTATTCTGGTGCCAGGGGGAGTGCCCCAGGTCGTTTTAAAAAGGAAAGGTGGTAATCCTAGCAGGAGGAGTGAGTTGGAGCCTGGGACGGTCTGGGTGAACAACAGGTCCAGCCTCACTGCAAGCACTGTGTTGCTCCCTCGTTCTGTTGAAGCACTCCTTTCGGGAGAACACTCACAGCTAGTATGTTTTAACATAGAAATATTTAATAACTTTCCACCAAGATCAGACTTGAGACAAGGATTCTGACACTGGCCCTTGCACGAGAACCCCACTGTTACCTTGCTCTAATAATCTCTGGAAGTCCCTCCTCTAAATACCAAGGAGGGGATTACATTCCACATTCTGAACTTTAGAAGGCAGTTCATAGATAGAACACAAAGACACAAGAGGCAGAAAAGAAGATACATAAACTATATTCTGTCAAAAAAATTAAGTTTTTGATTCCAAGGATATTATAGTCAAAATGAAATGACAGCCCACGGAATGGAAAGAAATACTTGCAGTTATACACCTGCTAATGCCAAGAGGAGACCACGATCTCTTACAACTCCTCCGTAAAAGGTCCACATATGGCTGATCCGCCTGTGATGGGATGCTCAGAATCACTGATTATTAGATGTAAACTGAAACCAGATCACAATTCTGCTTCACACTTCCTAGGATGGCTCATAGATGTCAAAAATATAAGTGACAGCAGTGTTGATGGGGGAAGGGGAGAAGCTGGGACCCTTATATGTTGCTGGCGGCAATGTAAATCAGTAAAAAAAAAAAAAACACTTCAGGAGACAGATTAGCAGTTTCTTTAAATGTTAAACACCGCAAACATATAATTCAACTATTCTATCCCTAGTGGCTTACCTGAAAGAATTGAAACAGGTGCTCATATAAAAATGTATGCATGCATGTTCATGCAGCATTATTTATAGACCCCCCAAAGGGTAAAGAATTCACATATCCATTCAACTGATAGATAAATTAAATAACATATTAGCATAGTAGACTATTGCTAGACAATAAAAATTGAAATAACAATATATATTATGATATGAATGAACTTTAAACATTTTCTGCTAATTGTATGGAGTCAGACATAAAAAAATAGCAATCTCATATGGCTTCATTTACTTGAAATATCCAGAATAGACTGAGACAGAGAGTAGATTAGTGGTACCATAGGAAGCAGAGGTGGAGATGGAAATGGGTCTGCATCTAGATGGTTTGTCTAATTACCTATTTACTAATGTGTCTAGAATTTCCTTATGGAGTATTGAAAATGTTCTAAAATAGCTGGGCAGTGGTGGCGCATGCCTGAATCCCAGCACTCAGGAGGCAGAGGCAGATGAATCTCTGTGAGTCTGAGGCCAGCCTGGTTTACAGAGCAAGTTCCAGGACAGCCAGAGCTACACAGAGAAACCCTGCCTTGAAAAAGACAAAACAAAACAAAATGTTCTAAAATTATATCATGGTTATGGTTTCATAATACTGTGGATACACAAAAAGAAAACACTATGCTATCTATAGGCAAATTTTGTGTGAGATATATTTTCTGTAAGACATATCTCAATAAAGCTATTTTAGTGGCTAGACAGATGTCTCAGCAGTTAGGACTATGCACAGCTCTTCCAGAAGGCCCAAGTTTGGTTCCCAGCACCCACTTCTGGGAGGACACACAACTGCCTATAACTAACTCCAGCTCTAGGGGCACACAACACCCCCCTCTGGCCTCTATGGCACCTGTACTCACATACACAAACCTATACACAGACACACATATACACATAATTTAAAATGTTTAACACACACACACTCTTAAAACTTACAGTTGGAGCTGAAGAGCTGAATCAGTGGTTAAAGCATTTGCCATGTGAGGATGAGGACTGGAGTTCAGATTCCCAGAACCCAGGGAATGCTGGGGGGTGTTGTCGCCCACTGGCAATTCCAGCCCCAGAAGGCAGAGACGGGATCCCTCAGAGCAAGCTAGCTAGAGAGATGAGCCACATGGCAAGCTCTGGTTTGAATGAGATGGAGGAGTGTTTAACAGTGACTCTCAACATCAAACTCAGGCCTCCACATGCATGGACGCCCACTATAGCCTGGTTTCCCACTGTTCTTTCCAGACACTGTTTCCTAGCCCTCGAAGTCCACGCCCCAACTTATTTGATGCTTATACTGATAATGGGTTGGAAAGAGATGGTTCCCTCAGTTCTACAGAGCTGGCCTTGGGGTCTCTTTCCCAGTGTTTCCACCCCTACCTCCTCTTTATACTTCTTAAGGATTGGCCTTTCCCAAGGATCCACCTTTTGCCATGATGCTTCCTTTGGTAGGCGCACAGACTCCCGAGGTTTTGACCAACCTCAGAAGGCTTGTAAGTTAACATCTTTGGGCCACATCAAGCCCCCAAGATTCTAGCTTATACATCCAGCCACTTCTGGTCTTCTCAACTTGGTACTCCACAGGAATATCATGCTTTGATATCACTAGAATAATACCGATTATCCGTATTCTACCCTTCCTTTCATGTCGCAAGCAGTCTACAGTGCAGACAGTCCCTATCAGCACGACACCAGATGGCAGTAGCCCCTTCCCAAGGCCGACGCAGCAAGCTGAAGGCCCTTTCGCCCTTGTCTTCCTCACTCCACGTAAAATCGTAAAATCCACCAACAGTTGTTTTGCCGCACTGACTCACCTATAGTTCCCAAAATGGTAGTGATAGATTACTGATTCCCCCGCCCCCACACACACACACTCCCTGCCACCATGAAGTGCAGCAGCCTGCTTTGGCACACTCATCTCCCATGCCCTGCTTCCCTGCAGGCCAGTTGGTTAAGGACTGAAACCATGACCTCATTAAGTTGGCTGCTGAGGTTTCTTGTGCAGTGGTGGAAAACTGACTGACACTTTCCTGGGAAGCTTCTTTCCTCCCACGAGAGCTCGCTGCTTCATAGACATGAAAAATCTGGAGACATTCATTAGAGAGGATGTGGAAGGGAGCAGAACACGCCTCGCTGAAGACCCAAAGGGCTGGCAGTGAGGCCGCCTTTGGAGTTGTCCCACTATCCTGTTTCTTTTCTCAGCCCTTCTTTAACCTGCTCAAGCCCCATGCTTGCATCCGCTGTTTTCAATGGTTTCTATTACCTGTTACACCTGAATTCTGATCCACCTCAGAATCAAAATGGCTTTCACTATGGGATAGGGAAGACAGAAAGATGGAGGCTTGGGAGGGTAGGAGGGAAGTCTGGGTGGGGTCACAGACTTGTGACAGAGGCAGAGGGTAAAGCTAGGAGCAATGGAGGACCGAACAGAGAGAAAGACCAGAAAGGTGGATGCTTTTTGCCACAGGCAGCAACCCACACCCAGTTGGCGAGGACTCTGAGGTGAATGGAAGCCTACCTACTGCACCAGTCTGGAGTTTTCAGCAAGACAAGGTTCCCTGGACCTTGCCCTCCAGACCCAGTTACTCTCCTTCAGAAATGCTGCTAACACAGGAGGACTAACATCCACTGAGCATTATACCAAACACAAGTGAGGGGAACCTACCCATTGCACACAGACTCTTTCCAAGCATTTAAGAGGAAAGCATACTTCCAACTCATTCTGGGAGGTGACATTACCCTGATACCAAAACCAAAGACATCACAAGGAGACACAAGACCAGGGAGTCTCAATCTCTGGGTTAAGACTCCCCTGGGGGGTCATAAATGACCCTTTCACAGAGGTCAGATATCAGATATCCTGCATATTTGATATTTACATTGTGATTCATAATAGTAGCAAAATTATAATCATGGAGTAGCAGTGAAAATAATTTTTTGGTTGGGGGTCACCACAATGAGAAATCATATTGAAGGGTCAAAGCATTAGGAAGGTTGAGAACCACTGTGCAAAACCAATATCCATCAGGATATCAAATGCATAAATTCCAAATAAAATTTTAGTAAATTCAATTAACAATATATTAAAGAAGGATAAAATGCATCAAAACCAAATGGAGTTTATGCAAGGAATGGAGGACGTCAATCAGCATGACTCACCATATTAATAAACAAAGGGGGAAAATATATCATCAATGCAATAGATACAGAAAAGCAATTGGACAAAATCCAACATCCTCTTATTTGAGAACCCTCAGCCAGATAGAGATGGAAAACATTTCTTCAGTTTAACAAAGAAAATCTATAAAAAGCCTATAGCTAATGTTAAACAGACTGTCACATACATATATACCGCTAAGATCAGGGCAAAGCAAAAATGTCTATTTTTCCCTACTTCTTATTCAACATTGAATTAGAGGTCCTAGCCTGAGCAGTGAGGCCAAGAGAAGAAATAAAAGGTATCTGGTCTTTACATGTAAGCGACATGATCTGCTATATTGAAAATCTAATGGAATCTACAAAACAAATCCCTACCAGAATCAATAGCTAGTTAGCATTGTTTGCAAGATATAAAATCAATATGCCAAAAAAATCAATTATACTTCTAGATAACAGCAATGAACAGTCAGACACAGACATTAAAAAAAAGCACCTACAAAATATAAACAAATATAAAATATTAGGAATAAATCTGAAAGATATATTAAAGGCTTGAATGCTGAAATCTATACAGCATTGATGGGAAAAATGAAAGTAAGCCTAAGCAAATGGAGAGATATAATCTATGGTCACAGGGTTAGAGGGCTCCCTGGGTTACTTCTCCCTAAATCAATGGACAGATTTGGTACAATCCCACTCAAAATCCCAGCAGGCTTTTCCTTTAGAAATGAACAAGCAGGTTCTAAAATTTGTATTGAAATACAAGAGACCCAGAAGGACCACGAAGGCTTTGTAAATGAAGAGCAAAGATCAAGGGTCAACAGTACATAATCTTAAGGTTTGCTGTTCAGCTGCAGTCATCTTCACCACATGCTGCAGAGAGAGAGAGATTGATTAACCAGCAGAATCAAGACATTGATCCGCATGTCTACAGACAACTGAGTCCAGAAATGGAATGTGAGAGAGTTCAGGGAGATAGGATAGTCTTAGATGGCATGGAGACCATTCACACTTTGCTTCATTTATTAAAAAAAAAATTTAACTTAAAATGAATCGTAGGTTTAAATGTAAACACTGAGACTGTAGAGCTCATGGAAGAAAATGCAAGAGCAATTCCCTGTGACCCTGGATTAGGTGAAGATTGCCTAGATCTGAGTTAGGCTTTATGAAAACTGCGTTTTCCTGTCTTCAAAACTGATGTTAAGAGAATAAAAGACAAACTATGGGATGAAAATAAAAATAATTTCATGTGCACCGTGTACCTGCAGCAATGCCTGATGGACACAAGGTAAGATGAGAGACTTACTTTGGCTCAGGGTTTCAGAGGATTCTTGTCCATCGTGGTGGGGAAGGCATAGCAGCCAGTAGCCCCAGTACCTGGAGATCAGAACATATACAGAAGCTGTTTGCATCATAGGGACCAAGGGACAGAGCGAGCAGCAGGAACCAAGGGTCATTTATAGCCTTCAAAGGCAACCCCTAGTGACCTATGCCTACACTACAGGTTACTATTAGGAATTTTCCTAACGCGAGCTCTCTGCCAACGCAAAAATCCCAATCAAGCCAAATCACAACAAGCCGAATTAAAGGATATCCAGGTTTTAATGGGATTCCTGCGCTCTCAGGTGGCCCCAAGGAGACGGGGGGGGGGGGACACAACATGGGGACATTCTGGGAAGCAGTTTAAATAGACTGGGGGAGTGGTCAAGGTTTGGGTGGACTACCTTGCCTCTCCTTGGGGGAGGGGCCAAGGTTTGGTGGGCAGAGGGACGTGCCTCCAAAAATGGAGGCCAGAAACCGGGACTTACATTCCAGACTGTTTGTATAAGGGGTAACAGGAAGCTAAGTTTTTACTAACATTTAGGCTCTCTTAGGAAAAAGGGGCATTGACTCATGTCTGACTACTTACTGTGGGCATGGGGCGATGTGGGGAAGGGGAGAGCTGGGTGTTGGTGGGTCCATGCTCAGCGAAAGATGTAGCTGGAAAGGCATCCTGTGTACTGTCATCCGGGAGACGCCAGGCATCTGTTCGTTGGGGGAGGTGAGAAGGTAGGTGTCATGTGAGGTCCTGTCCATTGAAGCTCAAGAGACCTAGGAGTTAGCTAAGGATATCTCGACCCAGTAAAGGTGCTGGGCAAGCAGGTATCACTAAGAAAGGATGAGAGAAAAACTGTCCTGTAAGAATGTAGGGCAGGGGGCTGGAGAGATGGCTCAGAGGTTAAGAGCACTGCCTGCTCTTCCAAAGGTCCTGAGTTCAATTCCCACCAACCCACATGGTGGCTCACAACCATCTGTAATGAGGTCTGGTGCCCTCTTCTGGCCTGCAGGCATACATGCAGATAGAACATTGTATACTTAATAAATTTAAAAAAAAAAGGTTTATTAAAAAAAAAGAATGTAGGGCAGTGGCAAAGTTTTAAGTGGGGAGGAACGGGCCCCATCTACCCCCATAACTGAAATTGGTGAGGGGAACGTAAGGCCCGAGTGAGATGTTAGAACAGAATAGGTAGCTTCCGTGTCCAAAAGAAAACTAATGGACTTACCCACTACCCGCAGCTTTACCCTAGGCTCAGATAGGGTTACGGGATAAACCAAGTCTGGGCAGCGCCAATCCTCTGCAAGGCTGAGAAGTTTGAAGGCTGGCACAGTTTCACTTGTCGATGTTGGTGGTGGGGCCGGACCTCCGTGGCATGGCATAGAGGACAAGCCCACATGGGGGCATTGTGATTAACAGCTTGTCTGTGAGGCTGACTTAGGCTGGGATCCAGCAGGGTAGAGCCTTGTGGTTGGCTTCCCCTGTCCCCCTTCCCGTGGCCTTAGGGCAGCTGCTAAGGCCTGAGCTTGAAAACTGGCTTTTTAAAATTAACTACTTTTTTTCCGAGACTATTTCCATACCCTGAAGGAGGCAACAAACCATAATGTTTTGCCTCTCTAATGAAACTCTTTACTATAAGCAGAAGGATTAGTAGAAAAGCAACCTAGCCACTTTTTTATCTGAGAGAGATCTGGAAGAGAAAAGGGAACGTGAACTTTGATAATGCCATCAACTCCAGCCACTTCCCGGAGAGGACAGAGAAGGATGGAGCTGTGGTGGGATCTGGTATGGGAGGAGACTGGGGAGGATTGGGAGGGGCTAGCCCAATGCACAGAGGGGGTCCAAGGGTGGGAAGATGAGGTAGGAGGGGGAGGGAGGAGGAAGGTGGGTAAGGTGGAAGTTGACCTTGAACTTCCAGATTGGCAAGGGAGAGGGTAAATGGGGAAGGAGAGAAATGTGGAGAATGTTGCTGCACAGGAGGGGGTTGGGTAGTGTGGGTTTGAGGGAGTTGGGGAGGGGCCAGTATCTCTGGCTGCATGGTCCAGCTGGAATTGTCAGGGTCCCAATTCCCAGATGACCGGGAATTTGGAGGCGTTGTGGACCTAGCGACCAAGACCAGTGCTGGGAGACACTGGCTACTGAGGAAAGGGTGAGAGCGCAGAGCCCAAAAACTATAAACATATGTAAGCTCTGTCCATTTGTTCTTACGGGGACAAAAATTTTCTAGGTCCCAGAGGACAGTAAGCTTTAAGAGGCATCCCAGGGGCAACAGTGGATCTGGCTTTGAACTGCAAGTGCCCATTTTAAAGTCTATGCCCAGCTGCGAGGCCTAAGTCTATTACAGCGCACCCACCAAAATAGCTCTTAGGCCTAAACAGGGTTGTGAAAATTGAATGCTAGGCATCCCTAAAGCAAACAAAATCCACCTCAGCTAGGTCTGACCTAGCCACTGAGATGGGACTCTTGGAGTGGGCTCGTGACTTCCACAAGAGTTCTATAATCAACAAAAGTAAACATGAATGGGTCCCCCAAAAACCCTATAGCATAGACAAGAAAAAGGAACTCACCAAGATGCAGCCACTGTAGTCCAGGAGCCAGTTTTAGCGTGGTGTGGAGAGCTCGGATTGTAGACTAGGGTACTTTCGACGTGTGGCTGTAGGCCATGCAGAAAGGCTGCCCTATCTCAGTGGGACCTCCAGATGTTACGAATTGTCCTAACGTGAGCTCTCTGCCGACGCAAAAATCCCAATCAAGCCAAATCACAACAAGCCGAATTAAAGGATATCGAAGTTTTAATAGGATTCCTGCACTTTCGGGTGGCCCCAAGGTGAACCAGGAAGCCACAAACACAACCACTGAGGGGGGGAGAACACAGGGACTTTCTGGGGAGCAGTTTAAATAGACTGGGGAAGTGGTCAAGGTTTTGGCAGGCTGCCTTGCCCCTCAGAGGAAGAGGGGTCAAGGTTTGGTGGGCACAGGGGACGGGGCCTCCAAAGATGGAGGCCAGAGACTGGGACTTACAGTTACAACCTAGCTCCCTGCTTCAGCTTGAACAGGAGTTCAAAGCCTGGGCTGATGGGAGGCATTTCAGATTTAAACCATAACAGACATGACTCCAAAGAACTCCCAAAACAACACACAAACAAATAACCTAATTTTAAAATGGGCAAACGATGCAAACAGTCACTTCACCAAAGATATTTGTGTGCTGAATGAGCCCATGATCGTTTCAGTAACACTCGTCACCAGGGAACGGGAAATTAAAATTACAATGAGTTGTCACTACACAGTTATAAAACAGCTGGTTTTTAAAGATCAGTTTTTATGTTTGTAGATGTGTGTGTGATTTACTCACAACCACCAAAAACTACAAACACTGATTGGCAAGTGTTTGGATGAGCAAATTGTGAGATATTCATACAATGGAATGATATTCAGCAATGAAAAAATGAGTAATTAATAAATACAACAACAGAAATAAAACAGAATAAATAGCTGAGTGAATGAAGACAGACAAAAAAGACTGAATGACTGCACTTAAAGAAAGCTCTAGAAAACACAACTACTCTAAGTGACAAAAGGCAGCTTAGTGTGTAACACGAATTCTAATTGTTCTTAATAATAAAAACCCTGAGTCAGCTATCAGGGACTGAAAGCTGAAGGATCGGAGAAGCCGAGCGGCCAACTACTAAAGAGACCTTTTACCTCTACCAATGCTCAGACTGAAGGGGCAATCCTCTCCTCAGACTGCGTTTCCAGACTGCGCTAAGCTCCTATCTCCTCCTGCTTTATATTCCTCTCTCTGCCCAGCCATAACACTCCTGTCTCCACCTCCCTAGTACTAGAATTAAAGATATGTGATCCAAAGTGCTGGGATTAAATATGTGAGCCAACAGCTCCTGGCTCTGTTTCTCTTTGAGATTGGATTAATCTAGTGTAGCCCAGGGTGGCCTTGAACTCATAGAGATCCCTCTGCCTCTGCCTCTCCCTTCCTTCTGAGTGCTAGGATTAAAGGTGTGTGCCACCACTGCCTGGCTTCTATGGTTATCTTGTTTTAGCTCTGCACTCTGATCTTTAGGCAAGCTTTGTTAGATTACAAACAAAGTATCACTACATTAGTGGTTATGGTAGGTTACCTCTTACTACCAAGGCCTGGGAGTCACACCTGGAATTGGTTGGACATTGGAGTAAGCCGTGTGTGTGTGTGTGTGTGTGTGTGTGTGTGTGTGTGTGTGTGTGTGTGTGTGTGTGTGTGTGTGTTGGGAACTGAACTTGGGAAGGGCAATGAATGCTCTTAACTTACTGAGCCATCTCTCCAGCCCCAAAGAGTGACTCACTTCTAATGAACAGAATGATGTAAAAATCTAATGAACAGAATGTTTTAAAATTATTCCAGTTTTCAGATTAAATTTGTAAACAGATGGTGGGTTCCAGGTTGCTGGCTGGTATGTATGCACTTCTCTCTCCCTGCCTCTTTCTCTCCCCCCCATCTCACATGCATACACCACACACACACACACACACACACACATGCCACACACCCCTGATAAAATTAACTACCATGTTCCAAAAATAGGTCCATATGGCAAGAAACTGAGTGAGGCCTCCAGCTAAAAACCAGTGAAAAAATGAAACCCTCAATTCAACAGCTGTGAGAAAACAAATTTTTCCCACCATGAGCATGGGTTCAGATTCCTCCAGTAAAGTTATTAGACAAGATCACAGGCTCAGTCAATGTCCTGATCACAGTCTTTGAAGAAACTTTGATGCAGGTCCACTTACCCTCACATTCTTACCCCAGAAGAAATAGGAAGTGATAAATGTTCATTGTTTTAAGATAGTAACAGATGTGGTTACTTTTTCTACAACAACAAAATAACTGTAATACATGTGTGGTAGGAGGTGATGTAAAACGTGGGAGAGGGGGATTACAAATGGGCCTGGGGAAATTTAGGGGCACCATGGGGATGCTCATGACCTTAGATGATGTGGTGGCTTCATGGGTGTACGCAAAGCCAAAGTGCAGTCATATGTATGCATTACATGTGTGCCGTTTATTGCTTGAAATTACATCTTAGTAAAGATGTCCTATAAAAGACTGCTAGAAAATCAGAGAACAGACTAGCTGTATTTATATCATCAGTGAACCCACCAAATCAAGGGCACTGGCTGCTGGTTAATTCTCAATCTGAGACTCAATCTTCAAAACCTGGGTAACTGATTATGGAGAAACAGGAATGGACTGGTACAGTTTTAACAATACTAACAAGAATAATGGGGCATTCCTGGGAGAAGGCAGCCTGGAAAATGCTTTGATGGAATGCTGGGAACCAAAACCTTTTAGAATAGACTAGAAGAGAGGAGTGTGGGGAGGGGGAGAGAGAGTAGATGAATGAATAAGTCAAAACAAGATGAAAGAATTGGAGACCTACA
Source organism: Ondatra zibethicus (assembly GCA_004026605.1). Lineage (NCBI taxonomy): Eukaryota > Metazoa > Chordata > Mammalia > Rodentia > Cricetidae > Ondatra > Ondatra zibethicus. Next base: position 26,307 of record PVIU01000969.1, read on the forward strand.
TTTGGTCCTGATATTCACAGGAATGGGTTTCAGAACCCTCCTTGGGTACCAAAATCTATACAAAATGATGCCAGATTTGCATATGGCCTGTGTTCATCCTCCCAGCACCTTACATAGGGTCTCTAGATAGATAATTACTGGCTATGCACACAGTCTCATATTGTATTTCCTAGGGAAAGCTGACAACAGAAAAAATCTATGCATGTTAGATATCATCAAATTTTGTCAATATTTTCTTTTTCCACTTTTGTGAGTGTCATACATGTGTGTGCATGTTTGCATGTATATGCACATATGTGTATGTGGATATATGCACATCCCGCAAAGGCCTAAAGTTGATGTCAAAGTGGATGATCACTCTTCTACCTCATTCATTGAACCAGGGTCTCTCAGTCAAACCCAGAACTTGCCAATAGAGCTAGTCCTGTTAGCCAGCTTGCTCTTGGCATTCCCTGTTTCTACCTTCAGAGGCTAGAATTAGAGACAGGCCACCACACCCACCCAACATTTACTGGGATCTGGGGATCCGACCTTAGGTTCTCATACTTAAATGGCAAGCACTTTAAACACTGAGAAATCTCTGCAGCCTTCAAATATAATACATATTTATCTTCCGGTGGTTAAACCTGTGGATAAACTACATAAACAGCTCTTTGGAGAAGTTCTGTTGCAGGGCTGAGGAGAGAATTGTGATCACAGCTAGAAGGGGTATGAAGTCAAGGAAACCGGCTTAAAGATAGGAATTAATAAGGTCTGTTTGCACGCAGTCGGGTCAGATGGGTACAGAGGTTTCTGACGATGCTGTACTATCTGGAGAACAGATAATGAAAGAGCCCTCCTGGAGGCAGGACCCACTTGTCAGAGCAGTGGGCCCACGGTGGCCTGCGGCTCCCTGCCAGGCCACAGGAACATGACCCACAGGGCCAAGGCCTTTCTTTTAATTCTTGCCTGCCAGTGACTCATGTGTTGGGTCTACTGAAGGTTACTCGCTGCTAAGCTAATAAGTGAGTCACGGAGGGTTACTAAAACGTGCTGTTCATAAACTAAAATTACCCGGACTCCAGCTGAGCCCTCTGCAAGAAATCTGTCTGCCACACAGCACTTAGCAACATTGTAAACCACGGCTGGGGTTTCCACTGGCGGGAAGGTCTTGTGGTCAGTCCTTCACCCTGTTCCCCTGACCTGGCTGCTGTTCTTGCTATTTGCACTGCAAAGGTCTCTTTAAATTAGCTTTGCCATTATCCTTGCAGCTTGTCGTAGGTTGCTAGAATAAAGTGGAAGTCCTACAGTGATACAGATTTGCATATTATTCACCTTATAATTCTCCCGTATTAAGCCTCAAGGTCACAAGTTTATTGGTCAGATCCCCAACGCCCACATAAAAAGTCAGGCATGAAGGAGTGTGTCTGCAAACCCAATGCAGGGAAGGTGGGGGCTTCCTGGAGCTTGCCGGCCAGCAGCTTAGCCTGATAGGGAAGCTCCAGGTAGGATAAGAGACCCTGTCACAGGAAATAAAGTGAAAAAAGTTAGAGAAAGATACTTGCCATCAACCTCCAGCCTCCATACACTCACGCATGCGCACTTGCACACAAACCACACAGACAGGAAATGTATGTATGTATGTATATACCATATATATGGTTCTCAGGAGAGGCCTGTGTGCTAGCACAGAGTTGATACCTCTCCAGTCATGTCAGCAGCCAGTTTTTTCTAATTCCAATATAGTTCCGCTGCCCCTCTCCCACCCCAGTCCTGTCATCTGTTCTTAGTCCTTAAGGAGCAGGCCCCAGGAGTCTGTGGCTTTGCTGCTCTAGGATTAACATCCTGTTCTGGGCTTTATCTTTCTTTTTTTTTCCTCCCCCTTTCTCCTTTGGCTTCTCTCTTCCCATTCCCCAAGATTTACTATTCTAAATATAACTTCCAACAGGTGTGCAGCCAGCACCGGAAGGCTGTGCCCAGCTGTCCCCCACACATGGACACTCTCCAACTGGCTTGTTGAAATCCTAGGCTCCAGCACCCTCACTGGGTGAAGACAGTCCTCCCTGGGTTCTGAAAGTGGGGAGAGCTGCTTCTCTTTCCTGAGGTATGGGGAGGGAATGTGCAAGCTACTAGACCTGGGGGACCAGATCATCCAGCAAGCGAGAGTTAAACCCTGTTTTCCCATTTGTATCAAGTGGCTATTCTGTAACCCTCCCTCTCCTCCTCCCCACTCCCTTCCTTTCTCTCTCTCTCTCTCTTTCTGTCTCTGTCTGTGTCTGTCTCTGTGTGTGTGTGTGTGTGTTTGACCCAGAGTTCAATATAAAATAAAGACTCAATAAAAAAAAAAGGCACAAAGAGAGGCTGTGGGTGAGGGAAGAATAGAAAAAAGGAACAATGGAGGAAGGTCGGTCATACAGTTCTGCCCTCAGCAAACGGGATAGCAATGATACTAGTGGGACCATGGCAAACTGCAATAGACATTGCCATACTTGGGGGTGGGGGAATAGCCTCTGCTACCACATGGAAATACTGGCCCCACACCATCAAATATTCCTTTTTTTTCCTTTTCTTCTTCTTCTCTCCAGAGAAATCCAGACTGCAGAGTTTAGGAGAAACCTCCCGAAGCTCTTCCAGCTGGCATTTTCTTAGAGAATCAGAAGAGCAACTATGCACACTGCAGTCCACTCTCTTTTTCCTGGGTGTATATGTTACTACTGGGGAGGAAGCTTCTACCAGGAGAGGCTTGTCTAAACCTCCATTAGCCTGAAGTCATTGTGGTGACAGTGACAGAGGTGTCAGCATATGACCCGTGCTCTAGAGATTAGTAAAGATCAATATGTGTCTAAACAAATGCAAAATTCTGGAGCAGTTTAGTCTCAGCAGGCTAGGAACAAACTTGGAACTAGGAAAACTAGAGTCTCAGGCATCCAAGATGGAGCCAGAAAAATCTTCCTGGATACAACCCAAAGCCTCATGGGAGAAAGTAATCGAGTCAGCTCAAGACAGAAGTGTTATGTTATCTGCATAGTCCCAAACTCCAGGCTTGGCCTCAGTGGCACACCTGTGCACCAGCAGCCCAGTCTGGGGAGCCCACCTGACCCTAGCCCACCCATGCTGCATCCAACCTCCAAGCCTAGCCTGGGTCACACATCCTGTGCTCTGGTCCAGTCTGAGGCAGCCTAGACTCTCACACCTGGCACACAGCCAATGAGAGAAGAATACATCCCACCTCATCACAAATATTACGAAAGGCCAAGACTACCAGCATGTGCCCCCTCCCCCCCAAAAAAACAACTAGTCCAACGAAGTGTTCTCCAATGAGAGCTACCTAGATGAACCCTAAGGACATAGAACTTTAAAAAAATCATAAGCTTCATCAAAAATTCCAAGGAATTTAAAGAAGACATGAGCAAATAGCTCAATGAACTCAAAGGGAATAATAATAAGTACCTGAGTGATGCCCAAGAAAGCATAGCGCACAGTGGAATAAGATGGCAATCCAGGCCTTGACAACCAGATCCAGGAAAGAGGGAGAAATGTTGAAGAGAGTGTTAGGTCCCAGTGTGTGCCCAACACTCACCGCCTGCTTCTAAAGACCTAAGTAGATTTGTTCAGTATTAGCCATGGTTAGAACTTTAATGCCGAGCGGTACTGGCCATTTGTAGCAGGGAAATGTAAGTGTTGACAAGAAGTTGGGTGACCATAATTGGACTGTGTTTATAAAAACAGTTACACAAATTTTGGTCAACACTGAAGTTAATGATTCATGGCTTGGTGATCCTCCTCAGCCATGCTGTAGTCATTTAGACTTCCTACTTTAGACCAACCATGCTGGAGTCCCAAGTGCTGCCTTGGTGACAGGGTAGTATGGATATAGTTGTATGTTACTCCATCAATTACCAGAAAGAAGGGGGCTAGGTAGTGAAAGCTCACACCCATTCTTTTCCTCTCTGATGTTTCCTTCTTAAGAAATAAACACACGGCTTCATTACCAACAAGCCCAGAATAAATTAATACGAGCTGAACTCCGTGAAATTAGATGCACTTTTCTAATTAGCAGGAGGGTCCCCAGATACCAGGCAGTCTTTATCAGGGTTTCTCTTCTTCTCGAGAAGGGGGTGGCCATTTGTGATCTCAGAAAATTAAGCCCTCCCCTTCACAGTGCTTACAGAGGGGTTTCTGATGGAAGTGTAAATGTGAATTTCCTTGGCCACCTGGAAGACCATTTTGAAGCCGTGAATCCAGAGCACACTCCTCATTAATTCCACCCTGTGATTGGGAGAGACTGTGTGATGCTGCGATTTCTGTTTTCAAAGGAATCGTCTTTGATTAATAACATCTTCTGCTTAGCTGGCACCCTCCCCCGAGCAGTTCAAAGTGGTTTTGAGAATTTTTGTCTTGAATTTCCATATCCTAGGGAAACAGCCTGGGACAGAATGCAGCTACCTTCTAAACACTCAACTGAGAGAGTCTGAGATTGTGGAGCCAGAGGCCAGGAGAGATGGATCAAGGGTACCCGAGTGAAACAGCAGGTCAGTGACTGCCCAGAGCAACCCAATTCTGATTTTAGTTCTTACCTCCAGTCCACTGACCACTCCAATTATTTTCCCAAAGTCTGAAATCTTCAGACCAATAGGGCTTAAAGCAAGGGCTCAGGAGGCCTGACCCTGCCTCATCTAGAGATTCGCTAAGTAGCTTTAAAGAGCAACTGTTTGCTCAGAGAAGAGTGGCTCCTTGCCTGCAGCCAGATGCCCACCTCCCAAAAGAGTTCACTTAATAATAACATATCCAGTTATTGGACAAATTTTTGAGCACCTACTGTGTTCCCGATATTGTTATAGGTATGAGAGATATAGAAATAAATAGAATGAGAAATAAACCCTTTATCATCCCAGGGACTATTCTAATGAAAAATGTACACAATAAGCAAGGAGAAAAAGGAAAATAAGAATTTTGTATATGCGTGGATGTGTTTAGATAGGTATGTGTACAGATACGCATACACCCTCCTTGCGCGCGCGCACGCGCGCACTGTGTATGTGTGTGTGTGTGTGTGTGTGTGTGTGTGTGTGTGTGTGTGTGTGTGTGTGTGTGTAGGTCAAAAGACAACCAAGGGTGTTATTCCAGCAACTTAACCAGAAAGACCCTAGAGATCTGGTCTCTGCCTCGCGTCTTCACATGGGATTTCAAGTGTGCACACCACCTTCTAATGTGCACTCTGTAGAGAGCTCTCAGGTCCCCTCACATTTACAAGGCAAATGCTTTCCAGGCTGACCATCTCTCCAGGCCCTAAAGTATAGATAATGAGCAACACCAGAAATCAAGGATATGTTTATCAAGGACAATTATCAAGGACTGAAAACTGTCAATAAGAGACTGAGTCTTTAGTCGTGGTAACTGGAGAGCACCATCCTGAAAGAACCCTTGAGGAACATGGGGCACAATGAATGTTATAGAAGTAACAGCCAGGGGGAAGCATGGGCAGATGTTTGCCATTGTCTCTTTTCAAATAAATTCAGTTCTCTTGGCCTGTGTTTAAACAATTGTGAAACTATTCTTCCGAGGACTATAGAAATTAAAATTTAACTCATATGGGACAGTGGCGATGGCTCAGTGGTTAAGAGCACTGGCTGTTCTGCCAGAGGACCAGAGTTAGATCTCTAGTACCCACATAGTGGCTTATAACTATCTGAAACTGCAATTCCAGGGGATCTGATGCCCTCTTCTGGCCTCTGTGGGTACACAGACACACACTTCAATTCTTTAAAAAGAAGAAAGAAGAAGATGACTACAGAAGTATCAGAGAGACCAATGAGATTGCCTGTGCTTCACATAAAGTGGTACCCAAAAAGGCCAGGGTCTCTGAGGAGTAATTCTTGTTACCCCACATAACCCAGAAACAGAGGTTGATGGAACTTCTTGGGATGAGTTCATGTTGATCCAGAGACTGATGAATTGATAAGTTACTTGACCTCGACACACTTACACTATTATGGTGAGACAGAAATGGGATATGCCAAGGAACCAACAGACATAAGTGGGAAGAACGCTATTCTAGTTTTATTCTGTTACTGTGATAAAATGCTCTGACCAAAAGCAAGTTAGGGGAGGAAAGGACATATTTGGATTATACTTCCAGGTCTTGATCCACCCGAATAAAGTCAGTAATTCAAGTCAGAACTGAAGCAGAAAACATGAATGAACTCTGCTTACCCTCTTGCTCACTGGTCCATGCTCAGCAGGCCTCGAGTATGGTGCTGCCCAACGTAGGCTGAGTCTTCCCACATCAATCATCAATCAGTCAGTCTTTTATAGATAGGGCCACTGATCTGAGAAATTCCTCAATTTAGGTCCCCTCTTTCCAGATATGGTGGCTTGAATAAGAATGACCCTCGCAGGCTCATACATTTGAATACTTACTCACCAGGGAGTAGAACTCTTTGATAGGAGTAGAAGGATTGGGAGGTGTGGCCTAGTTAGAGGAAGTGTGTCACAAGGGTTGAGCTTTATGGTTCCCAAAAGTCTGCATCCACATCAACATTTCTCTCTGTAGGCCTATGGATAAGGGTGTAGCTCTCAGCTATTGGTCCAGCATCATGCATGCCGGCATGTTCCCTGCCATGATGATAATGAACCAAACCTCTGAAACTGTAAGCAAGCCCCCTATTAAATGCTTTCTTTCTTTTTTTTTCTTTTTGTTGTTGTTTTTCGAGATAGGGTTTCTCTGTAACTTTGGAGCCTGGCCTGGAACTAGCTCTTGTAGACCAGGCTGGCCTTGAACTCATAGAGATCCACCGCCCAGCTTAAATGCTTTCTTTTATAAGGGTTGCCTTGGCCATGGAGTCTCTTCACCATGGAACAGTGACTAAGACACCAGATGACTCTAGGTTGTGTCAAGCTGGCAACAAAAACCTAACCAGCACAGGACTGTAATCACCATGGGACAGCGACTGAAGTTTAACTGGGTAGATGTCATCAGTTCCCTCAACGCTAGGAGCAAAGAGCATCACTTGGGCCCATTCTCTCCCTGCAAGGAGTGCTTTTCTAATCCATTTATTCTTTCTTTGTTTCTCTTGTTTATTGTTTTGGTTTGGTTTTGAGACAGACTCGCATTGAGTGGACATGGAACCCAGTATGTAGCCCAGGTTGGTCTTTGTAGTGCAATGCCTGCTCTATGTGCTATGGTAATGCCCCCTTTATTGTGTTCCAGGGCAGTTTATATAGGGTCTCCTTGACTAATGGCCAAGCCCTAACTCTCAGCTGCAAGCCCACCAGAAACCACTCCCCTGCCATCAGGAGCTCCTGAGGGTCTCCTGCTCAGAGCAGCTGCAAAACAAGTTGTTTGCTCAGAGCAGCTGCAAGCATAGGAAAACAAGTTGTTTACTCCAGCAGGCAGGGGGAGTCAGGGTCTGGGGGTCCACAGTCCCCAACAGGTCTTGAAATCATGATTCCTCCACCTTGCCTCCTGAGTGCTTGGATTAGAGATAGGGGCCTCCAAGTCTGACATGCATTGTTCTTGATTCTTGATTCTACACTCTGCACTCTGGGATCCACCCCCTGAGACATCTTTCTTTCTGAAGATTAGTGGGTCATGTTTTTAGTGGGTAGCTCAATCTCTGAATACTTCCTACATAACTTGGAAGCCTAGGGACTTCTTTTTATTTTACTATCTATAGTCCTTTTGAATCCAAACTACTTGGGGGTAGTTGTTGTTGTTGAAACAATTTCTCTTTAGAATTCTGTGAGTTTCCCATAAATCTGATTTGAAGTCACTCCATAGCTGCAAAAGACATATTCAACACACTTTCTGGTCTGCGGCCTTTTGTTCTTGAAGGAGATATGTGGGCTGTGTGTGAAGTTCATCTGTCCATCTCAAAGGATCTGCCAGGTACCACCTTAAGTCCTTCCAAAATGCAAAAAGAATCTCACCACTTCAGTGCACATCCACCCTTTGCCCAGAGACTGTTTCTTATTTCAAGAATCCTTTGGTGGAAGACTGTCCTGGACTAGGACTATGGCCTCCACCTTCTGCCTGCAGTCTGAGTAACTCCTGAGCCTCCTCTCTTTTACAATGCTTATCTTGTGTTGTTAAAAGAAACCAGCAGGCACATTCAATGGTTGGTCATAGGAGTCATCTCAGCCAGGTCTGCAGGTTCCCTACCTACATCCTCTCCTCTCGGCAGCACTAGCTGCCCCACCACAAGATAATGGATGCACACTGCCCTCTCTGCGTCCACCAGTAGCCATTTCCCCCTGCTGACCTTCAAACAACCACTCACACAGTCTCTGCCCCATCCTTCCAGCCTCCAGCCATCACTTAGTCCCAAAGCCTGTCCACATGCTGTGAAACTTTATTATAGTATCACTCTAGGTCTATGTACAAATGTCTATTTCAGCCTCAATACATTTATTTTTTTATTTTTTCCCCATATTCTTTTATTTTTCCATTAAAAAAAAGAATTACATTTCCTCCCCATCTCCCAGTCCCCTCCCGCCCCCCCCCACTGCTTCCTTAAAAGAGGGCATGGTGCCCAGCCCTGTGGGAAGTCCAAGGCCCTCCCCTCTCTATCCCGTCCTAGGAAGGTGTGCATTCAAATCGACTAGGTTCCCAAAAAGATGAGATAGGTCTTAGTGTCATTGTTGATGGCTTCTCATTCTGCCCTCATTGGCAGCCACATTTAGAGAGTCCAGTTTGACCATATGCTCATTCAGTCCCGGTCCAGCTGAATTTGGTGAGCTCCCATTAGATCAGACATACTATCTCAGTAGGTGGACCAACCCCTCGTGGTCCTGACTTCCTTGCTCATCTTCTCCCACCTTCTGCTCTTCGACTGAACCTTGGGACCTCAATCCATTGCTCTGATGTGAATGTGGGTCTCTGTCTCTATCTTCATCCATCGGACGAAATTTCTATGGATGTGATCAAGATATTCATCAGTGTGACTATGGGACAATGCTTGTTCTGGCACCCTCTCCTCTGTTGCCCAAGGACCTAGCTGGGGGCATCCCTGTGGACACATGGGATCTCCTCTAGAGCCAAGTATCTTGCCAGTCCTAAGATGACTCCAATAACGTAGATATCTTATTCCCTTCTCCAATATCCACCTTTCCTCCATCTCCACCCTCCCACTCCCCCAAGCTCTCCTCAGTCCTTCCCTTCTCCCTTCTCCTTCCCCCTCTCCCCTCCCCCACCCCCCTACCCCACCTCTATTCCCACCCCTGTAGTCCCACCTTTTGCCTGGCAATCTTGTTTGCTTCCAATTTCCAAGAGTATCTATATATGATTTTCTTTGGGTTCGCCTTGCTATTTGGCTTCTCTGGGCTTGTGAGCTATAAGCTTAGTGTCCTTTGTTTTATGGCTAGGGTCCACTAATGAGTGAATGCCTCAATACATTTAAAAAGTAAAAATCGACCTTCAAACTTAAGGCCCTGAACTCAGCAATGCAGATGTGTTCTCTCTGTTGAATGACTTTGTCTCTGCAACACATGGTTTCTGCTGAGTCACTCAGGGACTGGCAGCTGGCTGCTGCCTCCACTGGAAGTAGAAGGCCTAAGAGCACCTCACACACATGCTTAGTCCTGAGACGGCTGACAGGGCTGTGGTGGGCTGGCCCACTCACAGGCTTTGTTCCCTCTTCCTAGGAGCCTGCACGGCTCCTTTGGGAAGGAAAGTAGAAGCGGCAAAAATCCCCTAAAAGATCAGATTCAAAACGTACACATTCCCCTTATCCCTTTAGCTGCAACTTATTTGCCTGAGTGAGTGGGTTACAACACGGAGGCCAAAGGAGAGCTGTGGCTCAGTGGCTATGACAAAGGAACAAATGAACCTGTACTTTCCTCACCAACTGAAGAGTCGCTCATGTGGCTGAAGAGAGATTACACAGCTCTTCCCTGGTATCAACCCCATACTCTTTCCTAGGCCCCAGCATATATGGCCATCCTCTACCCGTTCACCCGGATACGGAACGAGCCTGAAAAGGCCATCCGAGCAGCCACAGTGGGCATCTCGGGTGTCAATATGACTGGGTTACCCTGACCGGAAGGGACTCTCTTCTGAAGCCCAGAAACATAATACTTTCCCCATGGGGCAAAGACAGATGGCTGGGCAAAGGACGGAAAGGGGACACGGCAGTGTGCCAGACTTTCCCACCACCATATAGTTTCTTGCTCTCAGAAAGGTCTTCCCAGCCCCACAGCCATAGGTGGGCAGAGTAGGAGGGCCCTGTTCCCACCCAGGTGGGAAGGTAGGCCCAGAAGTGGGGGGCTAGGGGCTGTGGCCTAGCATCCAACTTTAGAGTCCAGCTGTCCCAAGGCTGCTGTCCCAGGCTCTAAGAAAGGGGTATAGGGCAAAGGGTAGGGAAATAGGGAAGTTGACCTTTCCCCAGAGAAACTGAACAGAGCCTTCCCTTCCTGACCTGCTGTCAGCATTAATGCCAGGGATTGGGAGTGCCTCTGGGTCCCAAGCCTGCCATGTTTTCCCCAGCCTATTAAAAAGGAACACCATCCCCTTACCAAGGTTTGCGAAGCATCCCCAGCCTCCTGCCCCAGCTGCAACTGAGGCAGCCCAGGCCCAGCCCCATCCAGGCCACCTTCCCTCAGCTCCTCACTCTCAGCCACCCCTAGCCCACAACATGACAGTCCCAGAGTACATAGTCATTCACAGTCATAGCCCTGAACTGAGTCCAAGCAGAAGAACAGCTCATGCCCAGCCCTGCCCTCGGGTCCTTACGGACCCTGGACAAAAGCCATTTCCCCTGACAAGCAGATGGATGTTTTTCTCTCAGGAGAGGCTTTTAAAGCATGGGAAATGCTGTCCCCTCCGGCTCCAGAGCAGCTCTGAGGGCAGGGACTCTGTATCTGAGTCCTCCTCAACCACCAATTCCTCCCTGGAATTTTCTCCTTAGGTGGCAGAAAGGAAAGAACAGAGAGAAGTGTGACTGGATAGAAATGCACACGCACACGTGTAGACACACACAAGTATACTTATGCCCCACACAAATTCCCACACGTCCCACTCAGACATGGCACATATGCCCTGAGTGATTAACACTAGTTCACTGTAATCACACACATACACACATATGCATGCGCACATGCACACAAACATACACATGCACACACGTATGCACATGTGCACAAACACACTCGCGCACACACACACGAGCATTTGTGCTCATGTCCTATACTCACATACAGACATATACCATAAGTACACACACACACGCATGCACCCCAGCATGTGTCTTAGTTACTTTTCTATTACTGTAATAAGACACCATGACCAAGGCAACCTATAAAAGAAAGCAATTATTTGGGACTTACAGTTTCAGAGGGGTAGAGCTCATGACAGAATGGAGGTAGTAAGCAGCAGGTCTCTGGAGCAACGGCTGAGAGCTCACATCTTGAACCACAAGAACAGGACAGAGAAGACACTGGGAATGACACAAGTCTTTTGAAACCTTAAAACCCACCCCTACCCCTACCCCCATGACATACCTCTTCCCATGAGGCCACACCTTCCAACCCTTCCTAAACAGTTCCACCAACTGGGGACCAAGCATTCAAACATGTGAGTCTATAGAGACCATTCTCATTCAAACCTCTGCATTCCACTCCTTGGTCCCCATAGGCTCATGGCTGTACCATAACACAAAATGCATTCAGTCCAACTGCACGAGTCCTCATAGTCTCTCAGTCTCAACACTGTGTAAAAGTCTGAAGTTCAAAATCTCTTCTGAGACTCAGCACAATTTCTTAACTATAAATCCCTATAAAATCAAAAAGCAAATTACATGCTTTTAACATACAATGATACAGAATATATATTACCATTCCAAAAGGGAGAAATAAGGGCATGCTGAGGAAATACAGGATCAAAAGCAAGATCAAACCCCAGCGGGAAAACTCCAAGCCTGTGCCATGTCTTATGTCCGAGGGCTTAGATGGCTCCACCCCTCCAGCTTTGCCTAGTGCAATACTCTCCTCTCTCTTGAGCTGGTTCTACTTTCTGTCTGCAGATCTCCTTGGTAGATGTCTCCCAGCTCTGGCATCTCCAACATCCTGGGGTCTCCAACCCAATCCAGGCTTCACTTCCACAACTTCAAACAATGGCCCCTTAAGGCCCCTTGCCCTCAGAGGGCCTTCATTCAGAGACTTCCCAGACGTACACTGCCTGGTCTCAGCAACTCTCCTTAACCAAGGAGGAAAATTCCACACTCTATTTTCTTATATGTCTTTCATGGGTCTTCAAACTATTCATTTCATGCTTCTTTTTGTCTGACCTGTTCTTTTTCAATGCAGACCTGCGTAAGAGTAAACACTAATGACCATGTGGCAGGGTCAATATTAGGCTCTCAAAATCTTCTCCACCAAAGAAAGTAGAAATTAGTTTTCAGTTCAGACAAGGGCAAAAGCAGCCAGATTCTTTCCTAAAATACTACAGGAATGACCCCATCCCCGTTGCTGTTAGAGTCCTCGCTTCCCCTGAAGCCTCTCTCACTGGGCCCCCACAGTCCCCACAGCTCTCAGCACTGCTGTCTCCCAGGCTTCTTCTAGGATGGCCCATTAAGCTCTGCAGATACTTGTTCAGCTGCTTTTCTAGTCCCAAGTCCCAAAGTCTTCTGTATTCATCAAAAAACAAAACAAAAACATGGTCTGCCACAATGCCCCGCTCCTGGTACCAACTTCTGTCTTAGTTACTTTTCTATTGCTGTGCTAAGACACCATGGCCAAGGCAACTTATTAAAGAAGTTTATTTGGGACTTACAGTTTCAGAGGGGCGGAGTTCATGATGGCAGAATGGAGGTAGCAGGCATCATGTCTCTGGGGCAACAGCTAAGAGTGCACATCTTAAACCACAAAAAGCAGGCAGAGAACATGCTGAGAATGGCACAAACCTTTTGGCACTTCGAAGCCCACCCCAATGACACGTCTGACCCAGCAAGCCCACTCTTCCTAATCTTTCTAAATAGCTCTACCAAGTGGGGACCAAGCATCCAAACGTATGATCCTATGGGGGCCATTCTCATTCAAGCCACCACAGCAAATATGCCCATACCCCGCACTGGCATGCAGACACATACTCCATGAGCATGTACACAGACATACACATGATCATGTGTGCTCATGTTCCACATTCACAGGCAGACAGACATGACATGAGCAGACACACAGATTCACACACTAGGCAACAACCACAGATACTAGTAACACACATACAGACACAGACACACAAACGTCCACAGCATCCAAGTAAGTATACATACAGAAGCACACCTTTTCATTAAAAGCCCACAGGCACTCACACCATCACACAGGAACAAATGCAAACACAAAGAGCTCATGGAGGCACACACATGCTGCCACCAACACACAGGCACTCCTGCAGGCATGTTTACATGAGGTTTATAGTAGGAGACACATGTATCATGCTGGGTCGCACTGAAGCTGGAGGCACCCCTCCCTACAGTCTAGTAGTTGGCAGTGGCCACTGTCTGGTGGGCCAGTGACAGGACTAACAAACAGTTCTTGAGTTCTGGGACATCTTGCAAGAGAGAAAAATGCACTGGCCACACTGCTGACCTATGACGGGGCTATTCCTAGGCCAGTGTCTGGTAGCATTGCAAACCTTGGAGTGTACAGACAGAGAAGCAGACATCCCCTCCCAGTGGAGCAGCTCCCAGGGGAGCCAAGGAGGCCCTAACATCCTAACCGCCCCAGTGAGAGGGAGGGAGCGCAGCCACCAGGCCTTGCCCTCCTGACCCCTCCTTGGCTAGGAATCCCAGACTTGCTGCTCCAGCAGATTTCCAGGGATGGGAGGAATCGATGATGCTCAGAGCATTTACAGCCAGTGGGAAAAGCCGTCTGGGCCTCCCTGACACCAGAAATAAATGATTCTGCCAGCAGAAAACCACTCAGACGCAGCCAGAATGACCCGCTGGAGAGAGCGTTCACCTTGAGGAATGGCAGGTGCTGGCAACAGACAAGGGCTGTGCAGTCTGGAGTCCAGCCCCAAGGCTCCCACAGCCTGAACCACAGCCACCGACAGCTCTGCCAGGTGGCCTCTCATCTCCAAGGCACACATGAGGCAGGGATCTAGAAGCCCAGCCCTTTCCAACAAGCAGCTGTTTAAACAGATCTGGCTACAAGTAAAGGGGAAGTTTCATTTTCTTCTACAGAGAACCTGATTTCTTCTTGACCACCACCCCACCCCACCATCCTACAAGCCTGCTGGAAAGCTCTATAGCGAGAGAACACAGTGGGCACGGGTTCCCCAGCTCAGGAAAGACCCCATGCCACATATCTGTTCACGTGTTTCTGAGAGTCCCTCCCTGGAGGGGATCCCATGTGTGGTCATGAGGCGAGGCTGGTCAGTTGTGCATGACAATTGCAAGTGTGTTCCCCTTTTGTTAGGGCCTGTGTTTACCTGACACTGCTACTTATGGCAAGCCCACTGAGCCCAACTCTGGGGGGGCCACCCTCCCAAATACAAAGCCTCTCACACGGGTTTACAAAGTGAAGGAAATCTCCCTCCAACCTTCCACAGTGCCAAAGGCTCCTTAGGGGCCTACTACCTGCCTCGTGACTCAAAAGCCAAAGCTCTCAAAGGAAATAAGAGATAGTTTATTCTGGAACCATTTTGAGTGACAGACGATCTGGGAACACAGATTTAGGCTACCCCCGAATTCCATGTTCCAATGTGGAAGCAGTTTCATGAAGTTTTTACACAACAAAAAGTCATAACTCAAGGCAAACTTAAAATACATTGGTGGGTGCACCAGAGAGATGGTTACAGAGAGATGGGGGAGCTTCTCTATAGGCTCAAGATGCTCTCGGATGACATTGGTGGCTTTTGGACCAGTGGAAGCTAGTGGTCTTCTAAGTTAACAAATTCCAAAAGGTTTTATTTCTCAGTCACAAAATATCAGTTCTGACCCAGAGCTAAGGAAGGAAGGAAGGAAGGAAGTAAATAAGCTCAGGAGGGCTAGAACTAGCCCAAGAGGAGATAATTCACTTCTGGACCTACAGCATCCCAATCACTCCACAGTGCTGCAGTTCCCGTCAGCCAGTCTCTGTAGAAAGCTTTCTTCCAGTTTCACTCAAAAGGGAAATGACATTCGCAGTAGCGACCATCTGTATTAGTTCACTGGTTGTTACAGTAACGAAATACCTAAGTCTGGGTACTTTATGAAGCAAAGAGGTTTATTCAGCCACAGTTCTGGCATCATGTGGCTTTTCTGTAAGGGGACTCTCCTGTATGGAATGTCCCGTTTTCAGGAAAAGTCAGTCTGGTGGGGGATCTTTCTTCACAATTCAGCTTGCTTATGTGGGGCTTAACATAAGTGACTCCATTTTGGGTTAGTCTGGTCTGGTGGTACCCCACTGCAGGGATTCAGTTCCAAAAAGGAAAGTCCAAAAGAGGGAAACCAGGAAGGAGGAGGGTCATCGAAGGCAGTGATAGCAGGACCTACACAAACACAGCAGGAAGAAAATCACCTGGCTATAGACTTGAGGATATTTGTATGTGAAGACGACACTGGATAGTAGCAGCAGGCCAGGATGTGTTGGGAGCTGAAGGGCAGCCATCTCTAATTCAGAGGTGAAGGCACGCAGGGTTCTGTTCACCAGCTCCACATTCTTTTTGTGCCTGCAGACATGGATGAAGAAGGTGCCTGTCTCTGTGCGTCTGTGTGCGTGCAGCCCTGAAGTCACGAACACTGGCAAATCACTCCCCCAGCTTCCACCGACAACCCGGTTCTCTATGCATCCTCCACAGAAAAAGATGTCTGACACCTTTCTCCATATAACTAGAGGAAAGAGATTAGAGACGAGTGTGTATGCACGAGTGTGTGTGTGTGTGTGTGTGTGTGTGTGTGTGTGTGTTCGAATCTGTATTATTTTAAAAACTGACTGCAGCTGAGGTGGTTGTCCTCCGAGGATGGCAGAATCCTCTGAGGAAGAGAAACTGCTCTTTTGTTTGGGAAAACACCTTAATGGATCTTTTAATTATGCAAAGAGAAGCCCTAGGGCTGCTCCAGGCTAGAGGAGGAGAAATCAGGAAGCTAAATTGCACTGCTTAATACACACAGGAAATTTTGGAGCTATCCCAGGAGGCAACCTTGGAAAGGAGGGGCTCAACCAAGAAAAACAGCCAGAGACCCAAGAAAAATGATTGCTAACGAGGAGAGCAGGCTTCCTCCCCGTGTGTTCTGCTGGGGGACAGCTTGGGTTCTCCCACCACACATGGGAGTCACTTTCCCCAGGGCTCCCCCTAGAGGGCTAGGATGCTGAGTTATAAGTATGACAACTTGCAACTAGTCCTCTGCCTCGGTCTATGAATTTTTATTATAACACGATCAACAAGCACTCTGGGGGCTCCTCCCAGCTCTGCGGACATGGCAAATGGCCACGGAGGAGATTCAGGACCAAGGAGTTCACTCTGCTCGGTTTGCAAGCTTACTTCCTCTCCCATCTTGTCATCCATATCATCAGTAAAATCTGCATCACTTGCTGTAACTTGTGGGGTCCTAGCTGTCAGTGGAGGAATGGGACCAAATGTCAGTGTGCATGCAAGAAATCACGCTTAGTAACCTCCGGGCTCCACCTAAAACTGTGTTCTTTATCTTAGGTTATGCCCGTCCGTGTGTGTGTGTGTGTGTGTGTGTGTGTGTGTGTGTGTGTGTGTGTGTGTGTGTGTGTTATTTTGAATTGAGGATGTGTGTACATGTGCTGCATTCAGAGCCCAAAAGCTTCAGATCCCCTAGAGCTAGAGGTTGTGAGCCACCTGTTGTGGATGCTGGGAACCAGACTTGGGTCACCTGCAGAAACACATCTCTTCTGCCCTGTGCCCTTCTTTTATGAAAAGGTTTTTTCCCTCCTTTGTGTCCTTAGCTGACAAAAATAAAAATGCTCAACCTATAATCACCTTCCTTTACATTAGAAACATTTTGAACAGGTTTTTGACAATGTAAGTCTGACAGGAAACCACTCCCCTGAGGGCCATGGCAGTCAAGAGCACAGGGTGTTTTTTGCAGGGACTCTGCCTGTCACAAAGTTCCCTGTGGTTCTGCATCAGCATGTGTGACTGAGTAACAAAGCGGTTCTGAACATGCCCACAGCCATGTTAGCATTTTAAAGGAGCCTCATGAAGACCCCCAGGCTCCTTTCCAGATATTCCTACCCCTCTCGGTCTCCACCCCAACAGTTTCATTTTCAGGCCTAATCCCTTCGCATAGGATTCTTTTCATTTTTTTTCTTTGCATATTTGGTCCAATTTTCCAGGCTGTTGAGCTCTTTGTGGGTTCAATTCTGTTATCCGTGATCCTGGCTATTCTTCCAACCTTGATGACATGCGCAATTAAGGCCCTGTGACAGCTATGTCCTCCTAACAGCTTCTCTCATCCCTCCAGGACCTGCACAAGGTACAGGGAAGATCCAACTGCAAAAGGGGTCTACTGTTGTCAAGGAGCTCACAGTCTGAAAAAAGAGACCCGCAGCGCCCAAAGGTAAGACATGGCTGCACTGTTCCTGAAAGCAATGGGGAGCACGGGGCAGCAGGAGGGAGCTCATCTGGGAAATCTGGGCAGGAACTGGAGCTGAAACCATGGAAGAACATGATTTGCTGACTCACTCCTAGACTCACGGTTAACTTGCTTCCTTAAACAGCCCAGGACCACCTGCCCAGGGAACGGAGCTTCCCACAGTGGGCCAGGCCCTCCCATGTCAATGACTAATTTTAAAGCAGTCTCTACAGACGTGCCCACAGGACAGTCTGGTCTGTAATTTCTCAGAGGACTCTAGGTGACATCAGACTGAAAACAAAGCTGACTAGGACAGACATGAATGCTGAATTTGATCCTATGAGAATGGAGCATTCTAGACCTGTAGGTAGCTCTCACGTCATTCCACAAAGAGAACCAGTAGAGAAAACGCTGAGAGACAGCTTTCCAAAGCCCTTGGATTTAGGCATTCCTGAAACCACACCAGAACTGAATATCCGCTTGCACAAACCAGTAAGTTTCCTTGGTGGCCCACAATTCCCTGCTTGGGGACATATAGTACATGGCGGGGGGTGGGGAGGAGCAGATTCAGAGAGGAGAAGGAGGAGGGGAGGAGAGGGCAGTGACACATCCAGTTTGGGGTATGCTTAATGTGACATGCCCACAAGGCCTGCAACGAAACATCGAACATCAACAGACTTGCCTGGAACTCTTAGATGAGCCGAAGACTACTGGTGTAGACACAGACTCAGACAAGACTGCCTAAGGGAAGTGAAAGCTAAGTTGAGAAACAAGAATGATGTGAAGGAGGAGGCTACCAAAAACAGAAAGGGAGAGTGCTTTAGAAGGACATTAGGTACATAAAAATATCAAGGCCTAGAAGGCCTGGCTCTTGCTCTGATATTCTGGCTACTCTTTTGAAGCCAAAAAGAAGGGACCCCACTCCTGCGTGTATCTCTTATGAATCCCCGGAAAGTTATACAAAGAAGCAGCCATAGGGTGGGGAGGGGGACAACACATTTTCTTGTTAACTTTGAACATCAGAAATGAAAAACAGAAGTCTCTTAACCTCGAGATGGTCCTGAGGGAAAATAAGGCACTCTCTACAACGACCCCTAAACTAACAAAATCGTAGTTAGGATTATTAAATGAACAGATCAGAATTCCATAGAGAAAATATTTATTCAAGCACACCCTCCTCAATTCAATAGCTCTTTCAATTAATTTTTCTCTAAAATTTTGGATTTGCACTGACTAATCCACTGTATTTAGAAGGATTTGTAAACCACTTGCCAAGCAGTTAAAAATGTGTGAAATGTCTCTGCCAGCAAGACCTATGGGACCTTGGCAAGAGCATACAAAGAGAGGCCATAATGAGGTATCTGAACCACTACCCTGTCACAACGGGACACCCATTTTCTCGGCCACTGGCTCATGAACCACTGGAGTGAGTGTACCCTATGAGCCAGCTCTCGCTTCCGCGATTCGACCAGTTATCATGGCTGTTTCTGAAGCACATGTGGGGCCCTGCTGAGCTATTGTCCCACAGACAAGCCCTCTGAGGCAGCTTAGGGATTCTAGGAGCTGATAAGAACCACACAATGAAGATGGGTTCTGAGGCTCTGAACATCGGTATCAAGCCTGCACCCCTGGGAGCACAGAAGTTGGAGTTACTCTAAGGGTGCTGTGAGGCTCCCTACATCTGGGAAAGCCTCTGACATAGAAGGAAAGGCAAAGCCCTAACTTACTATGGCAGAATAAAGCTCCTATCCTCCTTCTTTCTGTATCTAAAACCCCTACCCTACCATCCCCGCACGTGTGAGCTGAGGATGCCTCCCGGCTTCGAAGAGGTGGCAACCTCCCCGCGGCATATCTGTTTCCATGGGATGGGCCTGGAGGCTGCTGGCTGGAGAACCCAGCTGAGTTCTTAGGACTGGTCTTGCCTCAGAGAAAGTTACCGCTCTCCGTGGAGGAAGGTGGGAAGCCATGTCAAATGCGATCGGGCCCTCACAGAAACCATGCCGCCAGTGAACAGTGAATCCTTACAAAAAAAAACCCCAAAACCTTACTGTCCTGGAACTGAAATCTAAGTGTATGGTTGACTCCCCTACAAACACACCTTTAATCAATCAACCAACCAACCAATCCAGAGCCTACGCCCCCACCCGCCTTCGTCTTCCTTACCAATCCTCAGCTAATCTCCCCCACTTTTAATCACACCAGGACTAGGCTCGGAGAACTGTAACCACGAGGAGTGAGCGAGGGAAGGCAGGGGTCTGGACACTAGTGGGAGTGGTTAAGTTTGTGCTCTTCCAGTAGAGGGCAGCAATGAGCAATATAAGCAGGACTTTCAAGTCTTCTTGCTTATCTCTGGAATGCCGAGGAGGAAAACCTTCCTTCCATTCAAATTGGTGACTGCCCAGCGCCAGGAAGAACTTTTTATACGGGAAGATTTTTACCAGCAGAATCCACCCACTTGGGCACTCATATACGTGCTTGAAACACCCAGCATATAACCGACTGTGCTTTTGCAAGATGGTAAGAACAGTATCCTTGGCCTTTTTGGCAACTTGACTTTGCACAGACCTCTTGTGTCCTGTAGCCCGGGTCTGTTTTATCACCAGAACACAGCAGGAGTCACCATGTCAGTTCCAGGCAGGACCCCCAACTGCCCAGGCACCCTCTGCTTCCCACTCTTGCACTGTTCACTCTTGGGGGTCTCTCTCCAAACCCTGATTTGACTAACTATATTCAGAATCCTTGATGCTGTAGCACTGGGGACCTTGATCCTAGAGAGACTGTTCTTTCCATGGCTACCTGATACCTAGGAGTAGAAAATGATGCCCCAGTGAACATGCCTTTGATTAACCAACCAAGCTATCCAGGGCCCACACTACCCGCAGCCACTTCCATTAGCAAGCTCACACACACACACACACACACACACACACACACACACACACACTATTAAATTTAATTTCATTATTAATTAATTAAATTTAAACACCTAAATTAGGGGTTGAAAAGATGGCTCAGCAGTTAAGAGCACTGGCTGGTCTTCTAGAAGACCCAAGTTCAAATCCCAGTACCCACATGGCAGCTCACAACTGTCTGTAACTCCAGTTCCAGGGGATCTGATACCTTCATACCAATGCACATAAAATAAAGTTAAATAAATTATAAAAAAAATTTTTAATAAAAAAAGAATTATTAAAAAAAACACCTAAATTAAAACAGGTCAGGTTCTGGAAATCATCTTATATACAACCCGAAATTCCTCCAAATTATTCAAATGATCCAGTTGTAAACTTACTCAGTATACCTACCCTGCTTCACACAGTTCTTCCCAAGAAAGGGTCCTGCTCTCCTGTCTCCCTCTGTCTCTGCCTGCCTTGATGCTTCCCACCGTGGCCCTGCACAATGTATTCTCCTTCTACGACAACAAGTTCCATATCTGTACATCCTACCGCATCTGATTATGATAAATCCTGGCTACACTTCAGAATAGCTAGCAAACTAAGTAAAAAACCCTAACCACAGGACGAGGATGCGTGAAAGCATGGCAGTCTGCAGCACCCCGCCCCCAACAGCTTGTTGTCAGGTGCCAGCAATGGGAAAGGAATTCTTGGACATCCTTACAGACATCCAGGGCCGATAACGACAGCTCGCTGCAATTATACTAGTGAGTGCTCAATTAGACTGAGGGGAGCTAAACTGATCCCAGTCGACCACAGAAGCATGAATTTCTGTGTGAAACTTTATGGCCTGGGAGCAGACACGCAGTAGATGAATGACCAAAGAGAGCACGATGGTGTTTCACGGCACAATGGCATTTCACTGTAGCATGCGTTCCTGTAAGAGATCGCCACAAATGGTCTGGTAGCACCCAACTGCAATCTAAAGTCCAAAGCATGGGCAGCATCAGGGACCATGTTAGAAATACAAGATTTGGCAGCTAGAGGACAGTTTGGCTAGTAGCGCACTTGCAATATGAACAGGAGAGCCTGAGTTCAATCCGCGACAGCCACAACTGAATTTGGTGGCGTGTGCTTATAATCCCCACACTGGGGAGGTAGAGTCGGTGGATCCCTGGGGCTCACAGTCCAGCCAGCCTAATTAGTGGTCTCCAAATCCATGGCAGGCGTTGTCTCAACATGATAGGGAGCTGAAGAGATGGTTCAGCAGTTAAGAGCTCTTGTTGCTCTTCCAGGGGACCTGTGTTTGTGCCCCAGTACCCACAAGGTGCTCACAAACATCTGCAACTCAAGTTCCAAGTGATCTAACACCCTTTTCTAGCAAACATGGACACCAGACACACACATGGCGAAATTCCTGTCTTAGTTTTCTATTGCTGTACAGAAACACCATAATCAAGAAAACACACACACACACACACAAGGCGGGGAAGAAAGGGTTGGTTCATTTGGTTTGGCTTACATTTCCAGATCATAGTCCATCACTGGATGAAGTCAGAACAGGAACTCAAACAGGGCAAGATCCTGGAGGCAGGAGCTGATGCAGAGGTCATGGAGGGTGTTGCTTATTGTCTTCCTTACCCTGGCTTGCTCAGCCCCCTTTCTTATAAAACCTAGGACAAGCAGCCCAGGGATGGCACCACCTACCATGGCCTGGGCCCTCCCCCATTGATTGCTAGTTGAGAAAATGTCTTACAGCTGGATCTCATGAGGCTCCTTCACATCTGATGACTCTAGATTTTGTTGACACACAAAACCAGCCAGTACAATACCCACATATAAAATAAAAATAAATAAACAAAAACCCTTTTTAACAAAAAATTCTAAGATGGGGCTGGCATGATGGCTCTGGATGTGAATTGCTTGCTTTTGAGATTGATACCTAGAACCCATGAAAAGATGGAAAGAGAGAAATGACTCCAAAGAATTGTCCTCTGACTGTCCACACAGTATGATACACATATTCACATACACATGTGTCTCTCTCACACACAATAATAAATAAATACAACCAAGGTGAATGGCTTCTGAGGAACACATACTTGAACTGACCTCTGGCCTTCACATGCATGCACAAACATGTACACACACCTCTAAACACGCATACACGAACCTGCACATACATGAACACACACGCACTCACACATACACATAGGCCCCAAACCTCATCATACCAGGTGAGAGTCTTCATTTTAATGAGAGCCCCTAAAGAACACTAGCACACGAAAGAATAAGAAGCACTGGCAAGGCGAGCCTGGCTACATCTGCCCAAGTGTCCTTGGCTTCTGTCCTGGGTGATGAGTTCATCCCCCAGCCTCTGTGTACACACCTCTTTTCTGAGCTGCTTGTGTGTTATGGAGACACATCTAGGAATTGGCTTACAGCCCCTGCTGTGACCAGCACAATATCTAGCTGGGGGGGCAGGGGGGCGCCTGTTCATTTGTGTGGAGATGGAGCAAGCCCTAAGATGTGATGTCCACCAGAGCATCAGGGTCCATCTGAGACTTAGACTTCCTCTAAAAGTCCCCCACTTGATCTCCTCCCTTCTTCATCCTGCTCCTCAGTTCCTTCCTGTGTCTCTTGGGGGCACTTTCTTGGCAAGTCGTCTACACAGGAATCCTCCTGAGACAGGCAGGGTGCATCTAAAAGAAATAAAGGGAAATTCTCAACTAGCTAGAATTTAGTGTTGCCAGCACAGGCTCCTCCACGATTGACGAATGGATTAGAGTAGATGGGACTGGGTGGAGGGGAGGGGGAAATGAGAATGGATGTCTTTTTTATAGAGCTTTGTTACAGAGGGGAGCTAAGAAAATAACAAAATGGTCAGACATTGAAGAGAAATGAAAATTGTGTTATTTACATAGCATTGCATCCTCGAATTTAGCATCTTAAGTTTATGTGGTTTATTTTGCAGTGACGGGAACTCCTCAGGGTGGTCCTGGTTCTGAGGCTGCAGTCAGGATGTCAGCCGCCCCGCCGGAAGCCTGGACAGCTGTGAGGCTGTCCAAACCTACTCATAGCTCTTAGCCAGAGGCGTCAGTTCCTCTTCACCTACTTAGCCATCCCTAGGGTGGGGAGCTACTCAGGACATTGCCACCCCCAAGCAGATAATGAAAGAGACAGGTGTTTATAAGCACACAGGCAAGAACTGATCAGGACACACCATCAGAAGCTGTGAAAGCCTTTAACTCTCGGGAGTGGGCCGAGAGGGTCACAGCTGTGGAGACGATAAAGACCAACTTCTGTACTATACAGCTTGCTATTCCTTTTTAATTATAGACATCTAGGGACTGGGAGATGGCTGGGGGGCGGGGGGCAAACATGAAGCCCTCAGTTCAGTCACACATTCAGGCCACTCACTGGTTTGCTGAGTTGGTCCAATGGGTAAAGACACTTGTAGCTAAGCCAGATGACCTAAATTCACTCTCTGGGACCCACATGGTGGAGGGAGGGATCCAATCCCTGCAAGTTGTCCTCTGATCCCTGTACATGTGCTGTGGTGCACATACACCCACATACTCATGGCAGATAAATAAATGTAATTTTTTTTAAAATTTCTTAAAGCCATGCATTCCTGTAATGTGAGCATTGAGGGGAAAAGAACAGAATGATCACTGGGGCATGCTGGCCAGCAGCCTAGGTGGAGACTTCAAGTTCCAGGTTCATTGAGAGACTGTCTCAAGAGAATAAGACGGAAAATTACAAAGGAAGACACCTGATGTACACATATGTAAAACACATGTGTGTGTGTTCATATACACACATACACACATTTTTTAAAGGTGGAAGTGTAAATAAATCTACAGTTGCCATATCCATTGCAAAATATATCCATTGAGGAGAAATGATAAAAGCAGAGAATTTAAAACGGATCATACACACACACACAAATGCCACGGGTGACCAAAAAAAATATGTAGGTGGTTTTAGGGATGCCTATGTGGGTAGAACCCTGGCCAGGTAAGAATGGTGAGAAAGCCCAAGGCATTCTGAGAATCCAATCCCTCTTCCTTGTCCACTGACCTTACGGAGGTGGCTCCTTTTTAGCTACGTGTGACTTTCTGCAGCCAGCTGCCTGTTTGGAGCTGATTGTGGACTTTCTGACCAGATCTTCATAAACTGGCCAAACTCAACCATCTGCTGCTCCCTAAGGCATAGAGTCATTTTCCCAGGCAGTTCAGCTCTAGACCCCAGCGTCAGCCATCAAGAGTGAGGACGGTCTGGCAGCGTCACTCTTAGCTTTGGGAAAACATCTGCCCTCTGCAGAGGACCAGAAAGGTGGCACCCTCCAGCAGCTTGAGGCCCAAGAAGCCTCTTAAGCTGCCCTGCCACACCTCTGGGGATTCCTAACAGAGGCAAGAAAAGTCCCATCTAGGGACCAGAGCAGTGTTCTCATGTGTATGGTCTGTGCCAGTCAGTTCCTACGCTGTTCCCAGTTCTTTGGGAGTGGAGGAGGTGAGACAGAGTCTTGCTATACAGCCCAGGTTGACCTTAAACTCATTGTATAGCTCAGGCTGCCCTAGAACTGGTGATCCTTCTGCCTGCTTCAACTTCCTGAGTTCTGGGGTATTACAGGTGTGTGCCACCCTACCCACTCCATTGGCAGCCCTCAGTGAGGACACACAGAAACTGAGATAACTGTTTCTCTACTTTTCCTTCTTGAGTCTGGTTTGGGGCTGAGGAGGCAGCTCTGTGAGTAAGAGATCCTCATGCTTGTGCGTGAGGATCTGAGTTCAAGTTTCCATACCAAAAAAGCAGGTGTAGCCACATATACCTATAGCCCCACTGCTGCAAAGGGCAGAGACAGGAGGATTGCTGAGGTTTGATGTCTGCTAACATAGCTCCAGTTTTAGTAAGAGACTCTATTTTCAGGGACTAAGGTAAACAGTGCCAAACCCAGATACCCAATGTCCTCTGGCCTTTGCATAAAAACTGCACACATCTACATCCTCCCCACACACACATATTAGGAGTTTATATTTTGTATGATTTCAAGTTTAGCAGTCATTATAAAAGACATTACAATGCATGTAGATGAAAGCATATATAGAGTGAGGTTGATGGAGGGAGAAACCCTGGCTGGGAGCACCATCCTCCAGGCACCTTTGGGCTCACAAACTCACCAACACTCTTCCTTGGTGTTTTAATAAAGGTTCCACCGCACAGACACAACTGATTGCATCATTGGCTACTGCGAACCATCTAACAGTCTTCAAGCCCCTCTCCACTCCCCAGGGAACCATCCTTCTAACCCAGTGGTTCTCAACCTTCCTCATGCTGTGACCCTTTAGTACAGTTCCTCATGTTGTGGTGACCCCAACCATAAAATTATTTTCGTTGCTACTTCATAATAGTACTTTTGCTACTGTAATGAATCATAATGTAAATGTCTGATATGCAGGACATCTATTCTGCAATCCCTGTGAAAGGGTCATTCAACCCTCCCAAAGGGGTTGTGATCCACAGGTTGAGAGTGTTGCTCTACCCTATCTCAGTCTTTCCGGTGACCAGCCCCCACAACTGAAGCAACCAGCTATGATCAATACATTGCATACAAAGAAACAAATACTACGAGTTTGGAGAATCTGAGGATTTTAGTGTTAAGTATTTTCTTTCTCATATGAACCTCTCCACTGGCGCGATTAATCCCAATCAAACCAAATCAGATCGGATTAAAAGACGCTCATGTTTAATAGATGACCTTACTCCCGGTTGGCCCCTGGAAAACATGGAAAGGGGAAGACCACACAAAACCCAGAGACCACGTGTTCATTCTCTGGGGAGCAGTTTAAATAGCCTGTGGGAGTGGTCTTGGCCCTCCCTGGGGAGGGGTCACCGTTTGGTGGGCTTTCTCAGAGGTGGAGTTTGGACTGAGGCAACTCCTGAGGGGGAGTTTATGTTAGGAGCTAGGGTGAAGCTTCCAACCAAACATTCCAGACTTTTTGGATAAAGGGGTGTTAGGGAGCTGAGGTGAAGCCCCTCAACCAAACATTTTAGACTCTTTGGATAAAGGGGCACCAGCTCAAGTCTGGCTGTTTCCTGGGGGCATGGAGCAGTATAAAAGAGGGGAAAGCTGGGAGTTGGTGGGCTCACTCTCAGTGAGAGGTGTAGCTGGAGCAGCATACAGTTTACTGTCATGCTGGAGACCTCAGGCAGCTGTTTCTTGAGGGAGATGAGAAGGCAGGTGGCTAGGAGAAAAAATGTATTGTTATTATTGGCTCTATGAATGGGGCTAGCCATGGGAAGAGTCATTAACTGCCAGAAAGAATGGGACAGAGAAGTGTCCTGGATGTACAGATGAGGTTTGGGTGTATAAGTGGGATACAATAGCAGATAAAACCAGATTTTAGTTGGTAGGTGTCCTTGATCCAGGAGGATTGGTACCAATGGTAAAGTTCTAGGAGCTGGTGCAGGTGTTGGCATTGTCTGGAGAGTGCTTTGTAAGTTGGTCTTGGCCCAGAGAGCAGGAGTGACCTGTAAAATATGCTTGAAAATGAGTGGAGTTAAAATAGACTTTGGAGACTGTTAGTTTTTACCAGACCTGATTTTTGATACAGCAGCAGAACTTTTCCCCCAGGAACCTATAGGTATCTGTAAAACAACTGGAACAGATTTACATGTTAGTGTCATAGCAAAAAGCTATTGCTGTAGGTTAAAAGGTATGCACATTTTAGAAGACAATTAAAGGGAATTAGAAACATTGAACCTCTGAAGATACATCTGAAACCTGTTAGTCCTGGACCATGAAGCCTGTTAAAGAGGCACATCTGTCTGTATTTTAGCAGGAAACTTAACAAATGAAGTAATAAGCTACTAGTACCTTAAGTCATCAAACGCCATTAGGCAAATCTAAGAGGGATAAGTGAGCAGAAATGAGACAGTTTCTTTTAGCTATGCAGGCAATCCCAAGTCTCTCCTTAGTCCTTGGAGAACACCAGCCTAGAAGCAGTGCTTGCTGTTAGCTGCTGAGTACAAAAGGCCCCAAGATTTTCCTGTGGGGGGAAGATTTAGTCTATCTGTCTTGGCAGGATGAGAAGATTGATTCCCTGGGTGGCATCTAGGAAGCTGAAGAGGTAGAAGACAGCTTTTTGCTACGCGGATGGCTTTGCCAAACCCAAAGGCAAGCCTCAAGGTGGAAGGTTTTTAGTAATCACATATCTTCTTGGAGGAGCAATAGGATGCTGCAGGAGCTGGCATGACTCTGTGTTAGAAGCTCTTTTGTTAAATGCCATACTCTCAGATCTGTAAAGGCACTTGAGAATTAGGTATCATTACCTGTTAGTTAATTTTAGACATACATTTTACCCAGTAGTTACAGCGTACCAATGCTAGTAAATGTAAGAAGATTATAAGTCAAAGAATACTAGCACATGTCGGTACTCTTACCCAAGATGGTGGATAGTGGTGGGGTCAAAACGGAGGTTACCCACATGTTTGTATTTTCCAGAACTGTTGTAATTTGGAGTTATAAGTTTTACAGATCTTAAAACATACACACATACACACAGAAAACTAAAACAAGCATACTGTGAAATCAAACATACATCATACATACTCACAGAGACATAAAGCAAGCATACTGTGGCCACATTATTTCAACAGACAGACAAATAAAACTATTTTTAGGAAACTATGTCAGCTGACCAATTTAGAAATCCTGATGCAAAAAACTAAAATAAAATAAAACAAATCCTGATGCAAGCAAGCAGCAGAAGCCCTGGGAGCACAGAGGTGGTCCCATTGAGGACCTGATTAGCAGGTGCTGCAAGAGGGAACAAAGACAAAGAAGGACACCTGTAGAGTTTTAGAGTGAAAGGACTGGAAGATGGATCCGGATCCCGATCGGATCCATTGTAGAGAACAAACAGTGAGAGACAAACAGCTAGGAGAGTGGGGAATGGGAATTGGGGCAGGAGCACAAGAAACCATGGGCTTTTGGAGCCTTATTTGTTTTTACATTAGATGTTAGTCCCAATTTAAAAGAATTTTTGTAAAAGGCAGCCCAAGGGCGTTTGAGGATCTGGCTCTGAATTGCAAGAGCCCATTTAGAAGTCTATGCCAAATCTGTAGACTCAAGTCTGTCACAGTGCGACCACCGGGACAGCTCTTGAGTCAAAAACAGGGGGCTTATGAGTGGCAGACGTCTCTGTTCCCTCAGTCCCACCTCAGTGAGGCATGGTTCGCTGCTTGAATCAGGCATCCAACATGATCGTGACTCCCACAGAAAAGCCTGAAAATCGACAAAAATAAACACAAATGGGTCCCAAGGACACACGAGAAGGGCGTTTCCCAACACGTGGCCCTGGGCCCATGGGAAAGACCGCCCTCCTCCCCCCCCCCCCGTGGAACCTTCAAATGTTAAGTATTTTCTTTCTTAGGCGAACCTCCGAACCTCTCCACCAGTGTAAATAATCTCAATCAAACCGAATCAGATCGAATTAAAAGATGCCCATGTTTAATAGATGACCTTACTCCCAGGTGGCCCCTGGAAAACATGGAGAGGGGAAGACCACACAAAACCTGGAGACCATGTATTCATTCTCTGGGGAGCAGTTTAAGTAGCCTGTAGGAGTGGTCTTGACTTTCCCTGGGGAGGGGTTGCCATTTGGTGGGCTTTCTCAGAGGTGGAGTTTGGACTGAGGCAACTCCCAGGGGAGGGAGCTAATGCCAGGAGCTGGGGTGAAGCTTCCCACCAAACATTTAGGAGTCCTTTGCCAGAATACCACAAAACCAAATAAATATTTCACAGTATTTCAGAACCCTTACATCAGAAGGCTGTGCAATCCAAAGGTACAAGAACATGGCTAGAATCCCACTTGGTATTAATAACCAGTCCAGTCCATCACGTATGAATATGTCTCCCAGGCAAGGCCACTGAGAGCCATAGACTTCTCTTTGATCTTGTCAGCCTCCAAAGACAGGAGTGGTCTCCACAGACACATAACTTCTCTCTTTCAGACACCTGGTAGAACTGAGCTAAGCAACAATGTCCTTGCTGGCTCTCAGCCCCTTTTTAGATTAATGTGGTATTGTATTTCCACTCATAACCCACTTATTGACTCCTTTACACTGAGCTACTGTGCTTCCTTCTCCTCAGCTGTATCCTAATGTCTTCCTTTAGAAGTGACGCTCAGTGGGCTGGAGAGATGGCTCAGCGGTTAGGAGCATTGCCTGCTCTTCCAAAGGTCCTGAGTTCAATTCCCGGCAACCACAAGGTGGCTCATAACCTTCTGTAATGAGGTCTGGTGCCCTCTTCTGGCCTGCAGACATACACACAGACAGAATATTGTATACATAATAAATAAATATTTAAAAAAAAGAAGTGACGCTCAATGTGAGGTTTGGAGAAAGAGATGAGAGGTGGTTTGATGTGAGAGTTGAGTTGCCCTTGAGGGTGTGAAATTTATTAGGAAGGTTATGAACACTGCAGACAGCACAGCAGAAAGGAACACACATACACACAGACACTCTTTTGATTTCTGAGTGAGGAAGAGAAACCACACCCTGAGGTAGCAAGTGTGGTCAATAAGTAGCCCACAGACTTCAAGGTCACAGCAGCTTGCTTCTGAGGACCACCTCCCAGCAGGTGTGAGGGTAGAGCGCTGCAGGAGGTGTGGCCTGATCTGTTTAAAGCAGTAGTATCCGAAAAGTCTGAGGTCAGCATTCAGCCCAGTCACCATGCTTGGCTACAGTACACGGTACCCAGGGGTCTGCTCCCGTTCAGAGAGGGCAAGGTAACACAGCACAGAACTGTGGCCCCGTTTCACTACAAAACAGTAAACCCGTGTTCACAGTTACTTCCAGTCTGCCTGATGGAGGAGAGGAGGAATGACCCCACCTCTCAGGGCCCTGGAAATTCCTAAACTAAGCCACAGTTTCCTCCTTGGGGATTAGCCCAATCCTGTGACTGTCACTGGAGTTCTAAGGTCTGACTTTAGGGAGTCTCCCAAAACCAGGTCCAACCATTTTCTCCAGAAAGCAAATGGAAAGATAGTAGTGAAACAGGAAAGAAATCTACTCAGTAATGTAGGACCCAGCCATGGTAGTAAGCTTAATAGGAACAGACCATCCAAAGGAAGTTCTTAACATTCCAACCATTATTACCAGCAAGTGTAGGACTTGGCCATGCTAAGCTTAATGAGGCCTGAGTCTCAGTAGTTTACCCTGAAGCAATACCTGGTTGCAGGAAGGACCACAAACTGAGATTACCCAGGCACCACCCAGGAACAGACCTTCGAAAGGAAAGGAAATACCTAACGTTCCAACCATTGTAGATAGGATCACCTGCCAGCACACACTCACCAGGACACCCCTAGACAAATGTCAGCCAATCAGGAGTGCCAAACCTTAGAAATGCCTCACCCCCTACCATTACTACTATAAAAACCCAACTCTAACTGGGCTTGGGGCTCTCCGATCACTCCAATATGTTGGACACACGGAGAGTCCGAGTTTGCAAACTTGGGTAGAATAAAGGTTCTTTGCGTTTACACACAGGACTTGGTCTCCTTGTTGGCTTTTGAAGGACTTCACAGATCTGGGCATCGTATCTGGAGGTGGAGTTACAGGCACCTATAAGCCACCCAAAATGGGTTCTGGGAATCAAACTCAGGTCCCCTGCAGAAGCAGTAGGAGCTCTTAACCCCTGAGCCATCTTCCAGTCCCCACACCAACACTCTTTAAATGGCTGACACATCTATGCTCGGAGTTGAGCAGGAATCTGGACAAAAGCTTAAGATGATAAAGGAGACACATGCACGGGGCATCTTCAGGCCCAAACGGAGAGTTGGCACTTTTTAAATTTTTTTATTTGTTTTTGTTTTTTGTTTTTTAAGCAAAGGCAGCCTCTAAGTCCTTGTTACATGACTATTAGATCAGGTAGGGAGGAAATTTGAAGTGATATGAGAGAGAAATAAAAAAGTACCATCATTTGTAAAGATTTCTTTTTTCTTTTTCTTTCTTTCTTCTTCTTCTTTTTTCTTTTCTAGTGCCTTTTTCAAAAACAAACAAACAAACCAAAAAAAAAAAAAAAAAAAAACAGAAGAATGGTTCTACTAGACTGGGAAATTAAAACCAGGCCCTGCAGAACGTAAAGTTCAAGAGGCCTCACTTGAGAAGGTCTCACATGTCACAGATACACAGGATCTGTGTTTAGTGCCTGTGTCTTAACAGACAACACCCGGTGACAACACTGTTCAGGCCCCAGGGAAGGATGACTCTCCAACCTTTTGCCCTGTATCCCCCAGTACAGAAGACAGCTGCATCTGGATGTCACAGAGGTTCCTGTCGCCCCTCCGCCAGCACCAGAGACAGAAACCACTTCAGATTTCAGGAAGCATTTGAATGGCAGAAGCACTTAGGTAAGAAAAAGACAAATTAATTAGCTTGTCGAATCCTTCTGCTCAGACTGCACGCCTGCAGTGGTTTCTCCCATTTCCCAGGAGGGCCACCCATCCTCTCACCCATCCACCCATCCTCTCACTCATCCACCCATCCTCTCACCCATCCACCCATCCTCTCACCCATCCACCCATCCTCTCACCCATCCACCCATCCTCTCACCCATCCTCTCACCCATCCACCCATCCTCTCACCCATCCACCCATCCTCTCACCCATCCACACATCCTCTCACCCATCCACACATCCTCTCACCCATCCTCTCACCCATCCACCCATCCTCTCACCCATCCACCCATCCTCTCACCCATCCACCCATCCTCTCACCCATCCTCTCACCCATCCACACATCCATCTCACATTGCTCTTTGTACTCTGGCTCCCGGGGCAGCAGGGACTCACACATTAGTGTGGTATTGGCAGCGGCTCATGCTGGCCGAGCACACTTCACACAGCACCACTTCAGTTTACCTTCAGATTTGCTTCTCATGAGGCCGCTCTTCTTATTGCTCCTCGACTCTCCACATTATCCAATATACAATTGTGATTAAGAAGGCAGGAATTTCTACAATGAAAATAAAACAATGTGTAATGTTTTCTATAGTGGAGATGCTTTCTTTAAAGACTTGTACTGCATGTCTGTACGTGTCATGTGAGTGCAAATGCCTACGGAGGCCAGAAGAGGGCATCAGATCCTCTGGGGTTAGAGTTACAAGCAGTTTGTAACTCTGGAAAAGTTGGATCCTCTGGAAAAGCAACACTCTTCTTAGCTCCCAAACCACCTTTCTAGCCCCTCAGTGAGTGTTTTTTCTAAGCAATGCTACTAAATTATTTAAATAAGTTAAGTAAAACTTACAATTCAAGTCCAAAATTTAAAAATTATTTTACAATTTAGCATTTTCTATGTTAAGAAAAAATAAGAAGAAAGGGCGGCTCTGCCGGCGCAAGAACTCCAATTAGGTCAAATCAAACCAAATCAAAATGCCCATTGTTTTATTAAGTAAGACGCTCTCGGGTGGCTGAGCACATGGCAGGGAGACAGAAAAGCAGGAAGCCCATGCTGGCATGCTGGGATTTGGAGTCCAGACCAAGGCTGGGATGGATGCCAGGGGCTGGGGGCTATGTTCCAGACTTAACACTCTAGATCAAAAATAATTTTTAAAATGATCTCAGAATTATGGTTACTCGGAAGAGATGGACAACTTCACATCTCTGTCAAGAGAATATATAAATTATGTGAAAATCTTGATTGTAACAACATAATTAGTAATTTTACAATAAGGAAAACAGGAAAGCTAAATTCAATAAAAACATATGTTACAGAGTGTGTTGTTGTTGTTGTTAATTCAGCCTAGGTCACACTAGGAAAGTGAACTATACCCCAGCCACTACATGTATAACTACATGTATCTTGTGGTGCTACATGTCTGTAATTCTAGCAATTAGGAGGCTAAGGCCAGAAGATTGCAAGCCCAACACCATCCTCAGCCCATTCTTGGGCTACAAGGAACAGCTCATCTCAGTGGAAGAGTATATTCTTAGAACGCAGAAGGACCCAGCTCAATCCCTAGAACCACAGAAATGAAAAAGAAATAAAAGATCTAATTTTTTATCCTATGAGCATGTATTTTTCAGTGTAGAAGAATAGAACCTTGTAATGTAGTTTATCAACTTGATTTATAATTTCAAACATCTCTACATGTGCCATGTTGTCCCCTACAGCAGGAGCTCTGTAGGGGCTTCCTTCCTAACAGAAGAGAGATGAAGTTTTTTGGAAATCATTGTTTGCTGTTGATTCTATGTCTCATCATAAAGATGCTGACCTGTGTTTGCCTGGGAAAGCCAGTCTAGGTGGGACAATCGACGCCCGCAGGAGCTACCTTCGGAACCTCTTTTATTGCTCTTCTTTCTTTGATCATGGAGTGACTGACAGAACCTGAGTCCCACAGAGAAGGGTTCCATACTAGAAAACCACTCTTCCATGCCCTGTTCTGGTGGCAGTGTTGTGGCTAATCTCAAGGAGGGAAGGCTGCTACCCACTGTCCACTTCTGCCCCAGGGAAAGGGGGCTCTTGTGGGCTAAGAAGATGGAGGAACCCCAGGCCTTTTGCCTTGAACTCTACAGGAGAGCCCGCCGTCTTTCCTGCTTCTCTGCCGGCCTTTGCTTTGTCTCTACTGTGTGTGCACACGCAGGGGCACAGGTGTGCACAGACACACCAACAGCCAGGGCTAAGACACCTTCACTCATAGGCCCTTAGGTGCGTTTGTTTCCCAGGAGTGGAATTGCTAGGTCAAAGGGCATGTGTATTTTTAATTTTGATGGATTTTTCCAGACTGAGTTCCAAAAATGCTATAATAATTTACATCCTCACCAGCAATGACTGAGAGTGGGGGTTTTACCCCCAACATGTAATCGCCATAGAAGCTCTTTTTAATTTTGCCAGCCTGAAGGGTGTAAATGAGTATCTTTTATTACTTTAATTTGCATTCCCCTGCATTCTAATGAACGTGCACATCTTTCCATACAGTTTGATTTTTTTTCCCCCTCTGAACAACCAATTCATTGCCTGTTTTCTTCTTTGGATTTTCATCTTTTTTTCTTTAATCAATTTATAAGAGCTCTTTGCATATTGTAGTGATTAACCTTTGTCTATCATCTGCATTGCAAATACGTTTTCCAAATCTGTTTGTCTTTTGACTTTGCTTACAGCATCTTGCCACAAAATGCATTAAAAATGCATACTTAAACGCAAAAATATCTATCTTTTAGATCGAGGTTTCCAAACGTGGTTTGAGAAAATCCTCCAAGATTTAGAGTGCATGAAGCCCGTGGGGCTGTAGAGGTGGCTCAGTCTGTAAAAAGCTTGCTCTGCGAGTTCATATCCTCAGCACCCAGGTAATAAAAACTGGGTGTGGTGGCAGCTGTGTGGAACTCCAGCAGAGAAGGACAGATACCTGGAGTCCATTGGCCTGCAATTTAGCCCATGTTCAGTCACAAAAAATAAAGAGCACTTGACAAAGATAGCCAACCTTGACCTCTAGCCTCCAAACACAGATACACACACCTTCATACACACATGTTCACACTCACATGACCACGTATATATACCACACAGACATACAAAAAAGCTTATATGTATTGCCAAAATGTTATTGAATTATAACATACTTATGAGATATGTGTTCACTTGCAGATAGGTGAACTCTTAAGAGGTAGGCACTTTCAATATAATCAGACCCAGATCAAGAAAGAGAATCTCACATCCCCTCCCTCCAAGCCTTGGAGACAAGAGGCAAGAGGAAAGACTGTAAGAGCCAGAGGTCAGGGATGATTACTGCTAAATAGTGTCTTCTGCACCTGGCAGAGCCATTGCACACATAAACCTACTGCAGACCTGGATGCTGATACAGGAACGCACAAGATGAAGTCAGTGACCACTCCAACAAGAAGAGAGGAGGGGACTAGGCAGCTCCACCCTAACTGAGGAGCTATCAACAAGGTCCACAGGCCGGGAAGGGGGTGTCAGTTTCCTTTAGCGGAGTGGCCACGGTAGGTTGGCCATCTCCAGTGCAGCACACCTACTCTCAGGCGCATACAGACAGCGCTAACTGGAATCAGTGGGTTACAAAAAAGAAAAAGACGACATGAAGTTGGGAGATGCATGTGTGGGGGCAGGTCTGAGAGGAATTGGAATTGGGGATATGATCTCAATAGATCATATTCATATATGAAATTACTAAGAATGGTTTTTGAAAGAAAGAGACTCTGACCAGCACCCAGCCCTCCTCCTTTCCCCTCCAGCACTTCCCACCCCAAGGAATCTACATCCATGTGCACGCCATAGATTATGATTGAACTTTATCTAAACACCCTTGCGTGCTCACTTCCTGCTAGCTGTTTAATTCACCATCATGACTGAGATTCCTATTCTGTAAACTTAACACACTTTCTCTGTTTTAGGTTAAAGAACATTTGTGTTGCTTCCTGTGTGGTGCTTTTTCCCAACAGTGCTGCTCCGAGCTTTCTCATACAGTCTTTAGAGGAGACACAGTTGCATTTCTGTGGAGGATTTGCTTAGGGCTGTACTTCCTGGGTGGTGGGGACTACGCATGTTCCGTTTTCTTAGATCCTGCCAGTCATCCAGCTTGGCTGTGCCACTGATGCCCCCACCATTGTTCTATAAATGCCTGAACACCTGACACCACCTGACCTTTTCATTTAGCCATTCTGGGAGATGCTGGTGTTGTATGGTAGTTTGTCTTGCGAGATCTCTAATAATTTTTGCATTTTCAGCTCTTAATCCATCTGGAATGTTCTTTTCATCTATAGTAAGATAAAAGTCTAC
Organism: Ondatra zibethicus; assembly: GCA_004026605.1. Taxonomy (NCBI): domain Eukaryota; kingdom Metazoa; phylum Chordata; class Mammalia; order Rodentia; family Cricetidae; genus Ondatra; species Ondatra zibethicus. Next base: position 62,503 of record PVIU01000969.1, read on the forward strand.
TCTGGATCTCTTCCAGACAGAGAACCAGATATGCCAGATGAAATGATGTAGTTTGTATCCAGACATGGCTTGTAGTCTAGGCAAGTGTTTTCTTTTGTGGGGTGTGCATGTGAAAACTAAAGGCCAATGCCAACTGCTGTTCACCTTTGTTTTTGAGACAGGCTCTCATTATGTGGCCCTGGTTGGCTTAGAACTTACTATCTAGACAAGGCCAGCTTCAAACTCATAGAGATCTCCCGCCTCTGCCTCCTGACTGCTGGGATCAAAAGCATGCCCACCAGGCCTGATCTGTTCACCTTACTGTATTTGCTTATTTAATGATGTATTGGCACAGAGTATCTCACTGAACCTGGAGCTCACAGATTTTGTTAGGGATCTTTCTGTCATTGCCTTTCGTTGCTAAGATTACAGGCACATACCCACTGCACCTGGCTTTGGTGGGGTACTAGGGATCTGAACTCAGGCTCCCATAACTGCATGGCTGGTGCTTCACTGACAGACCCATCTCTACAGCACCCCCAAGGGGGCATTGTCGGTGAGAACACTTGCACAGAGAACAATGCATGACAAAGCGAAGGTTTGAGGCATGAACCAGCAGGCTGAATGCAGTCGCTCATACAGGTGTGGCTGCAATTTACGAGCACACCACAACTGTCACACGAGGACAGGTTGGGACAGACCTTGCCATTTCCACGGTCCTGCCCAGGCCTGAAGCTGCCCTCAAATGGGTACAGCAGAGGAATGGACTCCCTCTGCTTCTGATGTATGATGCTCCCTGATGCTCCGTGAGATTGTCACTTCGAAAAGTGTGACCCTCAAAGTGTCACTTGTAGGAGAGGGAGCATCTATGCTGACTGAGTACTCACTTATGAAGGTCCATTGTTTATTATGTCATTTGATCCTCACATGGTCCCTGAGGTGGATGAATACAGTTCACTTGCAGACAAAATCCTAAGACCAGGAAAAATCAAGACCCTCAGACACACAGCCAGTAAGGGGTCCAGGTGAAACTAAAGCACAAGTCTGTCTCCCTACAGCGTTCCTGCTCTTCCTCCAAATAAACTGTCTGTGGGCAATGACCCAAACATCCAGTCAGCCACTTTACCATGTGGACTGGAATGGAGATCCACGATCATTATTACATCAGCCCCATACAACGGACCTACTGGTGCCTGCTTCCTCTTCCCCAGTTAGACAGAGTGCTTGACTGGGAATCTGAGTCGCTGTTCCAGGCAGCTGAAAGAAAGCAGAGTGAGGCCAAGGTGGCTGCTTTGGGTCCAGGAACAAATAGACCAGCCAGAAAAGGGAGCGGCTCCCTGGGAGGGGCAGGGTCATGAGTGACATCGAAGATTTAGCTGCGCTCTGTGCTGCACATTTTCTTATGCAGTGTTCCTAGTTACAGAAGGTCCAGGCACGGGCCTTGCTCCAATGGGGAGCAATCTCTGCATCCTGTGATAAGCCTTCTTAGATCCTGCTCCTTCGTGTAAGTGGGTCTGTTCCTCGCAGGAGGGAGACACGAACACACTAGCACTGAGACACAGACACACTGGGGTAGCACGTGGCTCCACAGTGACAAAAAAGAGGAGGAAACTCCCAGAGTCTGTGGCACCCAAGGTTCACCAACCACACCACGAGAGTGCTTCTCCACAGAGCGCTCACCAAAGCAGTTTCTCGCCAAGAGACTGTTTCAGTTGCTGGAGTGAATTGCAGAAGGATGTGCTGAAATTACAAAGTACTGTTTCTCTTAATAGTCTGATACCACCCAATGCAGGTGGGGTGTAAAAGAAGACACTTTTCAGAAAATAAAGTATTTCAACTTCCGGGGAAGGCAGCGCAGCAGTGTATGACAAAGTATTACATGGAGCTACCATTAAGCCCAGGAACTCCACTGCACACACACATGCACACGCATACAGACACGTGCGCACACACAGACACACACATACACAGAGAAATACACACACAGATACACATGTACACACAGATATACATATGCGCACACACAACACACATACACATACATACACACAGACACACATGCACACACACACATACAGACACATGCACACACAGACACACACACACTGGTTAAGCTAGGTACAGTGATATGCATTTCAGCACCCAGGAGCTTAAGACAGGGTGATTATAAGTTGCAATAGTGAGACCCTGACTCAAAAAATCAAAAACAGAGACAGGGCTGGTGCTGTAGCTCAGTTGGCAGAGTGACTGCCTAGCATACATGAAGCCCCTGGGTTCCATGCCCAGCACCATGTAAAACCAGGTATGGTGGTGCATGTCTGTAACTCCAGAACTCCAGAGGTGAAAACAGAAGGGTCATAAATTTAAGGTCATCTTCTACTACACAGAGAGTTCAAGGTCAGCCTGGGTTACTTAAGACCTTGTCTCAGAATTTAAAAAAATTAGGAACTGGAGAGCAGAATTAGTGGTTAAGAATACTTACTGCTCTTCTAGATGACCCTGGTTAAGTGTCCAGCTCACAACTGCCTGTAACTACAATTGAATGCCCTCTTCTGGCTTCTATGGGTTCCTTCATTCACATAATTAGTGCACATAACTCATGAAGGTTCACACACACACACATTTATATATATACACATACATACATCTGTATGTATACATATAAAATAAACAAAATCTAAAACAATAGTTTTACTATTATGATGATGATGGTGATGACGATGATGGAAGTGTGGCTCCAGAGAGGTGACTCCGCACTTAGGAGCCCTGGCTGCTTTGCAGAGGACCCAGGTTCAGTTCCTAGCATCTGCATGTGACAACTCACAACTGATGTAGGATGTCTTTCTGTTCTTTGTGAATATGTATTGTTCTTATTGGTTGATAAGAAAAAAAAAGCTGCTTTGGCCTATGGCACGGCAGGATAGAGCCAAGCAGTAAATCCAAGCAGAGATACAGGAGATGAGGAGTGGAGTCTGGGAGACACCAGCCAGACGCCAAGGAAGTGAGACATGGAGAAAATGTGATAATGCCACGGCCATGTGGCATATATAGATGAACAGAAATGGGTTAATTTAAATGTAAGAGCTAGCTAGTAATAATTCTGAGCCGTCGGATAAACATTTATAATTAATTTAAGCCTCTGACTGGTTATTCAGGACCTGGTGGGAGGGATAGAAACCTCTATTTACACAAAACTGTCTGTAACTCCGGCTCCAGGGAATATGTCACTCTCTTTTGACATCCTTGGGTATATGCACATATGTGATACACATAAAGATAAGCAGGTACACACATACACACATAAATAAAAATAAATTTAAGTTTTTATTATTATAAAAATTAAGGAAATTCATTGTAACATTTGTTTATAATACCATAAAAGTAGAAGCATTGAAAAGTATCTATTAATAGAATTCTAAGCAAATTAAAACATCACATCAGGGGCTGGAGAGATGGCTCAGAGGTTAAGAGCATTGCCTGCTCTTCCAAAGGTCCTGAGTTCAATTCCCAGCAACCACATGGTGGCTCACAGCCATCTTTAATGGGGTCTGGTGCCCTCTTCTGGACTGTAGGCATACACACAGACAGAATATTGTATGCATAATAATAAATAAATAAATAAATAAATCAAAAAAATCACATCATAGTTTCGGTTTGAACATAAGATATTCCCCCTCAGGCTCCTGTGTTGAACGCTTGGTCCCAGCTGCTGGTGATCATCTGGGAGGTTCTGGAAGCTGGAGGAAGCAGCTGCTGGTGATCATCTGGGAGGTTCTGGAAGCTGGAGGAAGCAGCTGCTGGTGATCATCTGGGAGGTTCTGGAAGCTGCAGGAAGCAGCTGCTGGTGATCATCTGGGAGGTTCTGGAAGCTGGAGGAAGCAGCTGCTGGTGATCATCTGGGAGGTTCTGGAAGCTGGAGGAAGCAGCTGCTGGTGATCATCTGGGAGGTTCTGGAAGCTGCAGGAAGCAGCTGCTGGTGATCATCTGGGAGGTTCTGGAAGCTGGAGGAAGCAGGTCACTGGGAGCTGCCCTGCTTTAAATGCTCTACTCGCCCCACCCCACTGGCTATCCACCATAATATTTCATCCTCCACACCACCGCAATGCCATTTCTGTCCAAATGCACAGGGCGGAGATATCATGGCCTGAATGAACCCTCTGAAACTAGGAGCCAAGTTAGACCTTTCCCGTTTGAAGTTATTTATGTCAAAGGATTTCAGGCACAATTGCCCAGAAGTGACTAGCTGTTGGGACCATTTGGGGTCCTGGCCTTCAGCTGCTCTTCCCTGTTAGAGATCTTTCCTTTCCTTCTGATTGGAGTTACTGAAAGCTGTGTCATAATTGTTTACCAGCTCTGCTTCACGAGCATGTGTTGCCTTGAGGATCAGAGGATAAGGTTTTCAACTGTTGGCCCACCTGACTGTTGGGTATATACGCCTCCATGGTGCTATTGAATAAAGGGCTTCTTACCAGTGACTACAGGTCCGTGTCTCTGTCTCTCTGTCTGTCTGTCTGTGTGTGTTTCAATCTCCAGCCCCCTGCCCGAAGCTCGCGAACTGTATGGTAGCGCATAGAGCGCAGACAGGCGTGTTGTGCGCTGCAACTTGCAAGGCATGGGATAGTATTAAACATTTAAAATACTGAGGCAACGCTGGAGGTATAGTTGGTGGTAAAGTGTAAGTGCAAGGTCCCCTCTTCACTCCCCTGCGCTACAAACAAAATGAAATAATAAAAACAAAAGGTAGCCCTCTATGTTCTGATATGGAAAAACATCCATAATATAGTCTTTAGTTGAAAAAAATAGATACACAAAACCAGATTGTTTCTGCTATAGTTATGTTCTTAAGTGTATGTGTTGAACTGGGGAAGTGGCTCGGTGGGTAAAAGTGCTTGTCGCTCGTGCGAGGACACCGTGAATCCCCAGCACTCATGCAGCTATGGTTGCACTCGTCTCTGTAAGCCCAGCACTGTGGGAGATGGGACAGAATTGTTGGGGTTTGCTGGCCGCCAGCCTACCTCCAGGTTCAGGAAAGACCCTGTCTCAAGGGAATAAGGTGGAAAGTGGACGAGTAGGACACCCGACATCCCCGTCTGGCCTCCATTCAGGCAAGCACACGTGCAGGCATCCGTGCACACACATACCACACATCTTCCCTGTGCACATTTGCATAGGCATGTAAAGCAATCATAAGTCACATAAGAAGCTGGTAGATACGAAGAGCGAGAACAAGGAGGACATGAAGGCAGGCTACAATTTTACTTAAATGTCGTTTGCTTGACTTTCTACACTGATGTGTAATTAATGGTATCAAATCATTTCGATGTTGAGATAGTTTTAAATATATAAGGGCTTCCTGTGAGAGTTCACTTGGAAAATGAATCCCACTGCTATTAAGCTGTTTTGGAAACTTTTATTCATGCCAAACCTGTTGTCTAAGCAGCCAGCAGAAGTTTGGACAGACTTTTGAAACAGGGATTAAAAAGCAGTCTATGGAATGATGGACTAGTGTGCACTTCCAAACAACCTGACTGCATACAGATATTTCCATTTTTCTTTCCCCTTTACTCTAACTGGTGGAAAACTGAAAATAATACAATTTATTCTTGACCAAGGCAACACCAACAAATGTTGTGCAGTAAAGAAGGAAATGACCCCACCTCATTCCTGCCCAACTGTGGAAGAAGCTAGTTTTGTATCAATTATGAAATTCACTTCATAATCTAAGTGATTGACCATTTGTGAACTTAGTCTTCCTACTGTCTTCTGCCCATGTTACCAGTCCCACTCATGACATACTAACATCTTAGACATAGGTTCTTAATTTATATTTGTGCAAGATGCATGTTTTCAGCCAAGCAATGGTGGTACACACCTTTAATCCCAGCACTTGGGAGGCAGAGGCAGGTGGATCTCTGTGAGTCTGAGGCCAGCCTAGTCTACAGAGTGAGTTCCAGGACAGTCAGGGCTACACAGAGAAACCCTGTCTTGAAAAAACAAAACAACAACAAAAATTCATGGTTTTTTTCTCCTTAAAAAATTCTTTGGGGGACTAGGGAGATAATTTGGTTGCTAAAGTGACTGCCGAAGAAGCATGAGTTCGAATTCCAACACCCAGGCATAAGCCAGTGGCGGCAGCAGTGTCTATAACTACAGCACTGGGAAGACAGACATTGGTGACCCTTTGGTGCTCACCGGTCAGCCAGCCTAGCTGAAGAGATGAGCCCCGGTTCAGTGAGAAACCTTGTGGCAAAAAATAAAAGTGAGGCCTGGTTGGTGGCATAGGCCTTTAATCTCAGAACTGGGTAGGCAGAGGCAGGTGGATCTTTGTGGCCAGCCTATCCATTGAGTTTCAGGTTAGCTAGGGCTACACAGTAAGACACCATCACACACACACACACACACACACACACACACACACACACACACACAAATAAAGTGGAGCACTATCCTGGAAGATGCTCAGCATTCATCTCTGGTCTCCATACACAAAGACCAATTAGTACATGCACCTGTATGCACATGTGCACACACACACACCCAACACACAAACATACAGCTCAGGGGTGGGAGGGCTAAGAAGGAGTTAGCTCAGTTGGTACAGTGCTTGCCTTCTAAATAAGAGAACTTGGAATTCATTCCCAGAAATCACATAAAAATGCTGGGCATGGTGGCACACTTAAAATCCCGCACTAGGAGGCAGAGACAGGAGGATTCCTAAGCTCGGCTATTTGTCTAGCCCAAATGTTGAGCTTTATGCCAGTGAGAGACCTGGTCTCAAAGGAGGTAGAGTGCATTCCTAAAGATGACACCCAAGGTTGTCCTCCTGCCTCCACATGCCCACACACTCCCGCTCTGTGGAGTTTTCAGACCAGGAGAAGGGGCCACGTGGGGTGCACATGCACACACACATGCACACATAAACAGGGGCCCCTACTGATGGGAGAGGCATAGTTTCCCACCAAGGTTGGCTCCCCTTCCCCTCATGGGGGACACAGGCACCTTGCCAGCTCCTTGCCTGCCCTGGGCTCACTCATTCTCTCTCTTTTCCCTGAAGGTTTGGGATGGAGCAACGCTCCTTTCGGGCCCTCCCCGGTGCTCACTGAGATAGAAGCGGTTCCCTTGTTTATACTCAGTGACCAGATACCCGAGTGGTGTGTGTGCGTGCGTGTGTGTGTGTTTTAGTCTGTGAGAGAGAACGCAAGGTCCTGTGTGTGTGTGTGTGTGTGTGTGTGTGTGTGTGTGTGTGTGTGTGTGTGTGTTTCCTCTGTGAAAGAGAATGAAAGGAACAGCACTGAAGGTAGGACCACAGAGTGAGTGGCTCGCCCAGCGCAGTGGCTCCGACTATGTGCTCGCAGCGCCCCCTGCTGGCGATAAGGCGCGCTCCACGAGGCGGCCACCCCGGGGAACCGCCCGCTGTGTGAAGCCCCGAGGGGCTTGGAGGGGCCTGGCTCTGCCGATTACTGCTGCTGCTGGGCTCCTTCCTGCAGGCCGGGTTCGGTTTTTTGCACCCGGAGGCGCCTCGTCCGTGCAACTTCATGGCTGCAGAATCCCATAACGACTGAGGAAACCGCCGCCCAAAGAGTCAAACCAATGCATCACTGAGACATTTAGAACTTCCCTCACCCAGTCTCATTTCCCGTCCATGTTCCTGCTCCCTTTGTTGTCCTACAGAGTTCTTGTGTGGCTGTGTAGCACCCTGCGCACCCGGTTTTCCTGATCTGGGAACTCTACAGAGCAGAAAGATAGAGATGTGAGGTGGGTTTGCCTTTACCTACTTCCAAAAGAGGTATGACTACTTCATTCAGAAAAATTTGACCGTAAGGTGCAGCCTTGGGACTAGCAAATCCTTCTGTGTGACTCTAAGGAGACAATAAAGAAACTCAACAAGGCAAGTGGATCTTTGTGAGTTCAAGGCCAGTCTTCCAGAACAGCTAGGGCTATGTAGAGAGACCCTGTTTCAAAAAAGAAAAAAGAAAGTCAGCAAGGATTTTGTTCTAGGAATGTTTAGACGTGGATCTACAACAGCCCCATACTTGTGCACAGCCTAACCATATACTAGGACTTTAAATAAATAACACCCTACACCAACAAGAAAACCTCATTGAATAAAATGTATTAGTGATCTATCAAAATACTCGCTCTGTGACTAGGTAAAAAGGTCACAATATACCATATATAATAAAATTGGGCTGCAGATGTAACTTAATGGTAGGACATTTGCCTCGCATGTACCAGGCCCTGGTTGATCCCAAATACCCAAAGAAATAGGAAATAAAAGTCTATTTCTGTGAAAATGCATGTGTGTGTGCACACTAAAATAATTTTATTCATTGGTTAAATAAGTTTTTAAAAACTCTTCAAAACATGCCGAGTGATGGTGGCACACGCCTTTAATCCCAGCACTCGGGAGGCAGAGGCTAGTGGATCTATGTGAGTTCGAGGCCAGCCTGGTCTACAAGAGCTAGTTCCAGGACAGGCTCCAAAGCTACAGAGAAACCGTGTCTTGAAAAACAAAACAAAAAAAACCCCAACTCTTCAAAACATGAACTAAAAAGACTGGATACTAGCATTAGGAAGTGATTTAAAACTTTCTTTCTAAACTGGGCACAGTGGCAAGTGCCCTTAACCCAAGCATGGGGAAGGCAGGGACAGGCAGAACTCAGTGAATCCTAGGCCAGCCAAAGAGACACAGTGAGACTGTGTCTCAGAAATAAAATAATTTATTTTTACTCTTCTGTGTTTCTAAGCAATATGTGTGTGTGATGTTGTGGGTTTGCTTTTAAGCAGAAACACTCCATAGTTCTCTTCCCTACCCCAAGAAGCCTAATGAGTAGGGTCAGAAAGTAAAGGGCAGGAATGAGCGAGGTATTTCCTTTTCCCAGTTCCCGGGATAGCCACAAAAATAGCAACCAAGAGAAGCTCCTAATGAAGAACAGCACTGTGACAATAAGTTTTTCAGTGTTGATGCTAACAGGGTTTGTAGCATGACCAGACTGTATCATAGATTAAAACACACTTCAAAAACAAAGCCTGGTGGTACGGGCTTGGGATCTCAGCTGTTCCAGAGGCTGAAACATTATTGAAAGTTCAAGGCCTGACTGGGCAATTCAGGGAGACCCTGAGTCAAGACCCTGTCTCAAAATAAGAAATAATAATAGGGCGATTGACTAGCATGGGCAAGGCCTTAGGTTCAGTTCGTACCTAGCACTGAGAGAGCAAGCCAGGAGTGGGGGGTGGGGAGGGGAGTAGAGTGGGGTGGAGTTGTCTGAGGGTTAAAGTGCAATATGTATCTATTCATGTTGTAATGGGGGTATATTCTAAGGGTTAAAGTGTAATATGTATCTATTCATGTTGTAATGCAGGGATATTCTAAGGGTTAAAGTGCAATATGTATCTATTCATGTTGTAATGGGGGGGATAGTATGAGGGTTAAAGTGCAATATGTATCTATTCATGTTGTACCGGGTTGAGTAATGGACATGTGCTGAGTCATTGTTGCAAAAAGTTTGCACACTTGCAGTAAGATGTGGTTTCTCTCTTGTTGTAGCTCCATGTAAATCTGAGCACACCGGCTTTTAGTGAAGTGGCAGCAGAATCTCTCCACATCACCCAGGTTGGCAGCTCTGGGCTATTTAAAGAGGTAAAGCCATCATATTAATGGAGTGGAGTCTGTGGTGACAAATCAAACTATCACACTGGAGCAGCTCCCCCAGATTCTCCCAGGCACAGAGACAGTACTGAAACTGTCAGTCTCCTGCCTTCTAAGACTCAGCAAAGTGGAACTTGGTAAAAAGAAAGCAACAGAATCTGTTTTTAATAGCATTTCTCCAAGACACACAGCTCACTTTGTGAGATTTTACTCTTTCTTTTTTTTTTTAACTTTATTTATTATGTATATAGTGTTCTGGGCACCAGATCTCATTATAGATGGGTGTGAGCCATCATGTGGTTGCTGGGAATTGAACCTCTGGAACAGCAGTCAGTGCTCTTAACCTCTGAACCATTTCTCCAGCCCAGAGGTTTTACTCTTGTATCTCTGCCTCTCTGTCTCTCTCTCTGAGACAGGATCTCACTATGTAGCCCAGGCTGGCCTGGAACTCACTATGCAGCCCAGGCTCACAGAAACGCATGCTTCTGCCTCCAAAGTGCTGGGATTAAAGGCCTGTACCACCATGTTTGATTTGTAGCTTGTTAACATAACTTTGAATAAATATAGGTAGTATTTGTTTTGAAAATACCATGATTTTGTTAGACTATTTTCCCAGTGAACTATCATCCACGTTTTATAGTTTAAGTTAATCTTGATTGTTCAAAACAGTAAACAGTGCCCAAAACTAAAAGAAATCAAAAAGCCATTGTATTGCAGTTTCAACATTGGGACTGAGTCACTTAATTAATCTTACTTGTAATAGACTTCAAGGAACTGTAATGTCCCTTCAAAGGAAGATTTAGAAGTAGATTGGGCTGAGCAGTGGTAGCACATGCCTTTAATCCTAGCACACGGGAGGCAGAGGCAGGTAGATCTCTGTGAGTTCTAGGCTAGCCTGGTCTACGAAACTAGTTCTAGGACAGCTAGGGTTGTTACACAAAGAAACCCTGTCTCAAAAAAAAAAAAAAAAAAAGTAGATTGGTTGCAGGATTAATTGACGGAGAGTGAGGTGAGGGAGTAAACATTAATGGGAATTTGGCGAATTGCTTGCTTGCTCCTTCTGGATGTTAGGAAGAAACAACAAGAGAATGTGCAGTTCAGGCCCAGCCACTGCCGCCAAAGCCCTGTGGCCTCCTTCCCCCAAGGACTGGCCACTGAGATCAGCTACTCCTGGCTCAAGCACTATATAGCCTGTCTGTTTGTGTTACAGTTAAGAACTATTGCCACTGAAGGAGGTGACCACAGTCAGCTTTGGTCTACTCTGATTCTTCATACTTTAACAACAAAGTATGGAACAAGGCAGTGGTGGCATGTGTCTTTAATCCCAGCACTCAGGAGGCGGAGGCAGATGGGTTTCTGTGAGTTCAAGGCCAGCCTGGCCTACAGAGTGAGTTCCAAGACAGTCAGTGCTACACAGAGAAACCCTGTCTCAAAACAACAACAAAGAAAACAACACAAAGTATGGGGTGGCATAAGACTTAAACCACAGCCTCCCCTCCAATAGCCTTACCCTAAATTGTGCAATTTGGAGCAAGTGCTTTCCTTTAGCAGCCCAGTTTCTCATCCACATAATGGAGAAAATAATGTGGTTGCTGGGAGATTCTTTTCTTTAAAACATATTACAGTGTTATAATAAATAAAGCTTGCCTGAAGATCAGTGCAAAGCAGCCAGACTAGTCAGCCATACAGGCCAGGCAGTGGTGGCACACACCTTTAATCCCAGCAGCCACACTAGTTAGAGGCCGGATGGTAGTGGTGCATGCCTTCGCCTTTAACCCCAGAACTAGAGGAATATAAAATGGGAGGAGACAGGTCTTACTCTCAGTCTCAACCTGAGGATTCATGGAGGCAGAATGGCTCATTTTCAGCCTGAAATAGAGGTAGGAGCCAGTGGCTGGCTGCTTTGCTTTTATGATCTTCAGGTCTGTCTCTGGGTTTTATTATTCATGCAACAACACATTTATGAAATACATTCATGTATTTGCTCATTTATTTATTTATTATGTGCTACATCATTGTGTGAATGGCAGAGGACAACTTTTGAGAGTCTGTCTCTCCTGTCATTTAGGTCCTGGGACTCAAAACCAGGCTGTCAGGCTTGGCAGCCTTTGAAGGCCCCTGTAGAGGATTCTGAATTTGATTATCCAGCAACTACTGTTGACTGTCAGGCACTAATGCAGTCACTGGCTGGAGAACGCATGCTCCCTGCTCTCATGGAATTCATAGTCTAATGCACTCACTGGCTGGAGTATGCATGCTCCCTGCTCTCATGGAATTCATATTTTTACAGGGTGAGGCTACAGTAAACAAAAAATGAACAAACGGGGAGACATCAGATTTAGGTAATGCTAGACAGAAAATGAAGCCAGAAGTGTTGACAGCCCCAAGTTATGGCATTATGCTGCTCTGACAGAAAAGACCTGTTGGAACATAGTGTATTTAAGAAGAGATATGAAGGATGGATAAGGGCAGTCAGGCATGCAAACATTAAGACACATATGAGAGTTAGAGCAAAGACCTGTGGGATGGGTATCAGATAGCTTTCACTTTGTAAAAAACAAACAAAAGGCCGGGGCAGTGGTGGTGCATGCCTTTAATCCCAGAACTCAGGAGGCAGAAGCGGGCCAATCTAGGTTCGAGGCCAGACTGGTCTTTGGAGCGAGTCCCAAAACAGCCAGGATTACACAAAGAGAAACCTTATTTCAGGAGGGAAAAACATTTTTTTTAAAACGCTAGTGGTGTAAAAATAGCAACCACTTGTTTAATCTATAGTGTGTAAACCAGTAATTTGAGCTGGGTTCCACTGGGTTATTCTTCTGGTCTCAGATGGTCTTAATTCTTGGTACTGACTAGCACCAATCAGCTGGTAGCTTTGCTCTTCCTAGGATTGGCTGGCTGTGAGCTGGGGAGATGAGAATCCCTAGGCCATGTGTCTTTTACAGCTTGTGTGGGCTTGAATATGTGTTAATGAAGAGTTTCAAAAGAGTGGAAGCATGTTGCTGAAGGCTCTGGCTCAGGACTGGAACATCACTTCCGCCATAGCCTAGACTGGGGAACTGGGGAGATCATACTGCCCAATGAGGAGACTGGAAGAGACATAGGCAAGGATTAACAAAGAACAGAATAAGATGCCAATGTAGCCGCAGCAGTTACTAAGGAGAAAATGACCCAAATTGTTTTTTCTCCATTCCAAAATCAGAAAATTCCAAAGTTGAAATTTTGGGGCTAGAAAAACGGCTCTGTGGGAACACATGCTTGCTGTGCAAGCATGAGGAATTGAGTGTGGATCTCAGCACCCATATAAAAAGCAGGACTTGGTTGCAAGCACCTATAATCTCAGAGCTATAGAGGACAGAGACCGGAGGATTGCTAAGGCTTGCTGGCTACAAGTCTAGTTCCAGCTTCAGTGAAAGACTTTGTATCAAGGGACTAAAGTGACAGACAGCAAGACATTTAATATCTTTCTCTGGCTTTCATGCACATACATACTTCTGGGTATACATGTAACATATGCACACACCCATGCACAAAAGTCAAATTTAATATAAGGTCTTTAAAAAAATCATTAAAGTTAAATGAGGTAATTGGGAATGACCCTCATCAGTGTGACTGGAAAGAAAATGCCAGGTAAAATAGTGGAGAAGAACCCTGAAACTCAAGGAAAGTAAACAGCAAAGACAATATACAGTGAGCTCTTTGCAAGAGACAAGATCTGTAAGCAAACCCATTAAGCCCGGAGAGATCTCTATAGTGAAGCAGGCAAGAAAGCAAGGACCACAGCCCAGCTGGAAGCCCCTTTCCAACTAGCAAAACTTCAGCTTAGAGTGGTAAGTACTTAAAATACAAGGTAAGTACTGTTCCTCACACTCAGAGAGCTACAGGACCAGAGGAGGCTACCACAGGCTCTAGGGGTCCACGAGAACCACCTAAGGCTTCCGTTCCCCCACATGACAGACCCCAAGGAACATGGAGCCCTCGCAGACCAGTGGTTCTCACTGGCCCCTGCGCTCATCCAGCTGTAACTGCTACGTGGAAACTGCTACAGTTGAAGGGAGCTGAGAATTTCACAGTCTAACTCAGCACAGCTGCACCAGCAGTTCGCCCCGGAAGTATCCTTTTTCTTTGTTTCCTCTTATCTCGTTCCCACTCTCGCATGTGTGCTGTGTGATGGTTTAGTGTTTGTATAGAACTCAATGAGGTTTCAAGGCTGCTGTGAATGTTTCTCAACCCAGCTTAGCGTACCTGTAATACCTCTGCCTTTTCCTCTTTATGTATTCTTTACCCCTTCCTCTTTTTATTTCCCCTCTTCCTTTATTCTTCTTACTCTTTTTCTTTTTTTAACTCAGCAGGGTCCACCTGCCTTTGCCTCCCAAGCGTTGGGATTAAAGGTGTGTGCCACCATGCCTGGCTTACTTCTTTTTAAAACAGATTTTATATATAATTATGTGTATGTTCATGGGAGTGGAGGGGTGTGTGTGTGTGTGTGTGTGTGTGTAGGTACTCTGGGAGGCCAAAGGTATAGGATGGCCTTGAAGGTGGATTTATGTGCAGTTACGAGCCACTCAACATGGGTATTGAGAACCAAATTCAGACTGTATGCTGAAGGAGAAGAAAAACCAACAGAGTTAGGCTAACTTTCCATTGCTTTCCAAATCATTGTATTACAGAAACACAAACCACATCCCTGCAATATCTGCGGTCTGGTTGCCAGCAGGCCTGGCTTCCACACCTTCAGAGGACAGCCCAAGCAGGAGCGTCCGTGAGCTTAAAGGGCTTTGGCTGGCAGTCTGACAGTAAAGTTCCAACAGCCTGAGATGTCAAGGGAAAACTGTGGAAGTCCAGGCTTCATTGTACTTCATTAGTCCTATGAAGGCCCTGGGCTCCTAGTAGACAGAAACCTCAACTCCAGCCTCCTGCTTTCCCAGGCTCAGCACTTCCCCAGTCCAGAGTAGTTCATCCCAAAGTGGAAGTCCTGGACCAGTGTCCCAGGACCTACCTCCCAAGATGAGAAAATGCCACTTCAAGTCTATGGAAGGAATCTTGTCACCATCAAGGAACATTCATGCCCTTCTCAAGGCTCGTTGCCGCCATTTTGGTCATGCCCCTGCCTCAGTTCATTTCCTGAGCCCTTCTAGGGTTCTATTAATGCAGGACAGGGAGGAGGGCACCCGTTGCCTCTGACACAGACCTTTCTCTTTGGGGTCTTGAGATCCTTTCTTCCCTCTCTTGTCTCTATGGAGTTTTTCCTATAACCTTTAAAGTTCAGTTCTGACCTATGGCTGGCGGTGTTCCTGGCATCAACAGACACCTGATAGGAAGTAGTTTCCAGAAAGCAACTTGGATGAGGCCCCAGAGGCCCTGAGTTGTATAGAAAAGGTGATTAGCCCAGCCAACACAGGGACTTTTGGTCCCTGTGTTTCTTCTCCAAGGTGGGAGCAAACTTGCTCTCAAAACCCTCCAGATCATGGGGGTGATGTGGATTCATGTTCTGATAGGCTCTGCTATTTCCTGTTTAAATCCTAGGTATGCTTTATGGCCTTCCAGGTTAGGGTCTTGGGTGGAACACCTGGAGCCTGGGCTGTTCTCTGAATTTTTCTGGAATGCAATTGCTTTTTTCCCCTCTCATTGTAAAGTCCTAGGAGAGAGAACCAATAGCAAAGGCCATGTCTGGAAGTAATTTGGGTTGGGGGAGGAGTAGTCACTAGGCTCTCTCAGCTTTCTCTTTTTTTTTCTCAGCTCAGGCAATGGAGCCTTGCCTACCCACTCGGGACTGTTTTGTTTAATTGTCCCCAGAAATCTAACTTCTGGAAAAACAAAATGCTTTGGCTAGCAAAGCATTCCAGATGCCAAACAGATAATCCGAAATGACTTTTGTTCATTAAGGAAGTATTTCAAGAGGGCCTGTAGTTTCCAGAGAATTGAGTGCCTGTCTCTGAGCCCCAACAAGTGGGAGAGGGAATCAAGGCTGCTGTGATTGTGTCTGCAACCAGAAGTTACACCAGTCTCCGTGAACTGTTGCTGGTGTCTGTCCCTCACCTCATGGACTCTAGACCCTCCTGCCCTGCAGCTGGAATTGAGGTCCACTCTCATCACCCTATCTTTCCCAACAGAAAGCCACATTGACCCAATCCAGAAGAGGCCCAGATCTCTCCCCACAAAAGAACTGCCAGATGGGATATAGCTTGCTGACACAGCCCACAGTGGTACCCACATCACATCTGGATTTTTACATGAGAAATACACTTGGATTTTGCTCCAGTTCTTGCTATTTAACCTCTGAGACTAAACAACAAAAGTTTCTACTAGCCAGGAAAGAAGCAGAAGAATCAGGTGGGAAGTGCTGGAAACTCAGCAGAATTCCAAGGATACTCCACGTTGTTGGGGAGTCTTCCCTTAGTCCTCCCTGCCTGTGTGCTTAGTTCACAGTTAGCTTCTTCTGCTCCTCCCAAAGCGGATCTTGGGAACTTAATGGGTTCTATCCAATCTTCAACCACATAACTTTGCCAGTCCACCACCCAAACCAATTAATTGTAAACACCTGGTTCTCTGTAAACAGAGACTAAAAATACAATTCAATTGGTAAAGAGCCTGTCTAGAAGGCACAAGACCTTGGGTTCTTCCTGAGTACTAGGCACAATGGTACACACCTGTAATCCTAGCGCAATCCAGAGGTGGAGGCAGAGGATTAGAAATCCAGAATCATCCTTGACAACAGAGTGAGTTGGAGGCTAGTCTGTGCTACACGAGACCTTATTTAATAAACACAAAAGTGAATAAACAAACAAACAGACAAGTAAACAGTCTCTGACCAGTTAATGGATATACTGTTCTGGAAACAGATGATGGTGGCAGAGAAACTTGACAACTGAGGGCCACTGCAGAAACAGTTTCTCTGGAACAGGTTGACATAAGTAACTCTAGGAAAAATAGTATTCATGGAATTACACAACTCTCATAAGCCTCTTGGTTTGTCTTTCCCAAAGCATCCCAAATCTTTTCTTGTGTGAAGGTCTCCTTTGAAAAGGACTGAATGGTCAGGTCAGCTGGGTGGAGGAGAAGGAGAATGAAGACTAATGTCCAAGATCACAGCTAGGGAAATACATTTCCATTAGCAAGTCCAAACGTCATGACAGAGAAGAAAATTGGTCAGGAGCTAGCAGAACTGGAAACTAGACTAGAAACAACCCAGAGCAGATGAGGCTGAGAATGAGCCGGGCAACAAGCCCAGCTTCCCTCACTCTTAACCTACCTTCCCACACCAAAGTGTCACACCAAGAAAGACAGGACTGGATTTCAGCAGTATCGCCGAGAACTAAACTTAAAGCGAGTCTATAGTCCCTCCATATAGTACATAAGATCGTATGCCTTTGTGGATTATTCTGAGGTTATTAAAAGGAACAGCACCCCTGTTAGGGGTCTGAGTTCTGAATTTGATCTCTAGATTGAACAAGATCTCTAGGGGCTCGCTTCAATCTCAGCTTGTGTCACCGGGAAACCGACTGACTCTTACATAATCGCAAGGATTGCCTGCTTCGTTTTCTGCCTGTCTCATTTTACTAGGGAAGCAAACGGGATTCCCCTCTACATCGGGATTAGGGCCACACTCCTGTCTTTGTTCATTCAGGGTCGGGTCCGCACAACACCGCCGCCCAGCTTCAGGCTCCCCGACGCTCGCGCCGTTGTCGCCCCGCCCAGAGTCCAGCCATAGCTCCGCCCATAGCTGGCGCGACCGTTCTCCAGTAGTCCCGCCCGCCCATAAGGGGAGGAGCCTGTGGCGCGCGGGTGTGACGCCAACGCGTGTCTACGCCATCACGCGCCCAGCTGGGAGGAGGCGCGAGCTGAGAAAGGAGTCTGTCGCCACTAGTGCGGCGGTGTGCTCGCATGGCTCTGTGGCGCGGCTCTGCGTGCGCTGGCTTCCTGGCGCTGGCCGTGGGCTGCGTATTCCTGCTGGAGCCGGAGCTGCCGGGCTCGGCGCTGCGCTCTCTCTGGAGCTCGCTGCGGCTGGGGCCCGCGCCCGCGCCCCCGGGACCTCTGTCCCCCGAGAGCCGGCTGGCGGCCGCCTGGGATGCCCTCATCGTGCAGCCCGCCCGGCGCTGGCGCCGCGTGGCTGTAGGGTGAGTGCCTGCGGGGCCTGCGGCTCTGGGCCTCCCCGGGAAGTGTGCGCGCTCCGGGGTCTGCCCCGGACGCGCTGGTGTCCGCGTTGCCCTCTTGGCAAAAGTGTCGGACGTGTGAGACGAGCCTTTCGTCATCGCTTCAGGGACACTCAGCACAATTTTCCCCTTCGGCTGGTCCTGCTCTTCTCTTTTCCGTGTAAAACCAGCCAGCCCTAATAGCCTCTTAGACATCTAACTCAGCCTGTCACCTGTATTTTTTTTTTGAGGTTACTCCATTGCCCTGACTTTTACCCCTTCGCGGCCAACTGTTCTCTGGCGGTCACAGATTCCTATTCTAGCGCTCTTCCTATTCTGAACTTGAAGCTGAATGAGTTCTGTATCTTGCTATTTACGTCATCTCGTCTGAAGACCACTGTACTAAAACTGCTCATTTTTAAATTCAGCATTTTTTTTTGTTAAGGTTTCACTGTCTGCTCTCTGCACCTTTCACGTTTAGCACGCCCTCCTTAGAACTACTTTCTTCCCCATACTGAGCGACAGTCCATATTTTTAAGGTTCTCCCAAGTCACAGTGCCTCCTTTCTTTGCAAAACACACAGAAATATAATTTTTTTAAACACCAACCTTAGTCCCTCTCCCAGTTCGCCTTGGTTTTCTTGTTATGTCAAGGGTGCCATGCAATACCAAGTTTATTATCTTTTTTCTTGGGGGAGGGGGAGGATATGCTTTTCTTTAGGTTGGATTTGTTGAGTTTTTGCTTCTTTTTGAACTAAGGTCTCCTTGGCTGGTCTGGAACTTATGTAGATCAGGAATGGGCCTCAAACTTAGATGTGCCTGTTCCTGCCTCCTGTACTGATGTTACATGCCCAAGAGGCCTGTACAAAAACAAGCTCATTGGGTACCCTCCTATTTTGTGCCATTGTTGTGGCTAAGTGGAGTAAAGTAAAGCAGAGGTAACCTGCATCAATGAAATAATTATGTTTAACCAATATTATGTTAGCTTTTGAAAGTACTCACATGTTAATTAGTTAGTTTTGTATCCAAGTAGTTCGTCTTTACTGTGTATTTCCTACATCTTTCCAAATTCATACTCTCTTCACCCACCCTTTTATCAGATTCTTTTTTTTCTTCTTCTACGTGTATGGGTGTTTTTGTCAGTATGTTTGTCAGTGCAGTGCCTGCCAAAGCCTCTTATCCCCTGGGACTGGAATTACGAACAGTTGTAAGCTGCCACATGGGTGCTGGGACTCGAACCTGGGTCTTCTGCAAGAGGACCCTGCTATTAACCATTGAACCATCTCTCTAGCTTCTTTATCGGAGTCTTATTTTAAGATTTAAAAATTTGAAAATGTATCTGTGTGGGAGTGGTGGGAGTGCATGTCCCCTTGGAGTCCAGAAAAGAGTGCTGGATGCCCTGGAGCTGAGTTACATGTGCTTGGTTGTGAGTGACCCCAGCTGGTGTTAGGAATTAAACTCTGTCCTCTGGAAGAGCAGCCTGGGTTAACTGCTGAGCCTTTTCAGCCCTCTTTATCTGATTTTGTTTCTTTCTCTCTTTTTTTTGTTTTTATTTTTTAATTATCTTTATTTTTCAAGACAGGGTTTTTCTGTGTAGCTCTGGCTGTCCTGGACCTCACTCTTTGGACCAGGCTGGCCTCAAACTCAGAGATTCGCCTTCTGCCTCCTGAGTGTGAGTGCTTGGATTAAAGGCCTTTGCCATCATGCCTGGTCTTATATTCTTTTTTGTTTTGTTCTTTTAAGACATGGTTTCTCTGTGTAATGGCCCTGGTTGCCCTGGAATTCCCTTTGTAGACCAGGCTGGCCTCAAACTCACAGAGACCCACCTACCTTTGCCTCCCAAGTGCTGGAATTAAAGGCATGCTCCACCAAGCCCAGCTCTCTTATCAGATTCTTGATCGTTTTTTTCTTTGAGCTATGTCGGGTATGTGCTGGGTTCTGAGTGTACATATGGAGGAGGCCAAGTTTCTGCTGCATTTGTTGGAAGCAGATAGATTCGTTATTGTACTACTTGGGCTGCTAGAACAGAATAACCCAGACTAATTGCTTAAGACAACAGAAGCTTTCTGGTGACCCTGGAGACTGATGGTCCCAAATCAAGGTTCCAGAGTGGTTTCTAAGGAAGCTGATTTCTGGGGATGCCAGTTACCTTGCAACTGGCCAGCTTCTTGTGTTCTCATATGACTTTCACTTGTAGGTAGATTCAGAGTTGCCGCCCCATGCTTCAGCTTCCTTTCGTCTCTCTCCTTCCAGAGTCAATGCCTGTGTGGATGTGGTGATCTCTGGCGTGAAGCTTTTGCAGGCGCTTGGTCTCAGTCCTGGGAGTGGAAGAGATCATGCTGTTCTGCACTCAAGAAGTGATCTGGAAGAAGCCTTTGTGTACTTCATGGGGAAGGGAGCCGCTGCTGAGCGCTTCTTCAGTGATAAGGAAACCTTCCATGACATTGCCCAGACTGCATCCGAGTTCCCCGGATCCCAGGTTTGCCCAATTACCAGTGCTACAAACTTTGTTAAGGGAGGGGGATAGCCTTTTTTTTTTTTTAAACAGGGTTCTTGGGGGCTGGAGAGATAGCTCAGAGGTTAAGAGCACTGGCTGTTCTTCCAGAGATTCTGAGTTGAATTCCCAGCAACCACATGGTGGCTCATAACCATCTGTAATGATATCTGGTGTATAGGCATACATGCAGGCAGAACACTGTATACATAATAAATAAATAAATCTTAACAAAACAAAACAAAACAAAAAAAAAACCAGGGTTCTTGGAAGCAGCTTTCTCAGCCAGGCAGTGGTGGTGCACACCTTTAATATCGATACTCGTGATGCAGAGGCAGGTGGATCTCTGAGTTCAAGGCCAGCCTGGTCTACAGAGGGAGTTCCAGGACAGCCTCCAAAGCTACAGCGAAACCCTGTCTCCATAAAACAAAAACAACAAAAGGCAGCTTTCTTTCTTCTCTTTCAGTGTACACCAAGATCCAATTCTGTGGGTTTGCTCTTTTTGTGAAATTTTGTATTGTGTATGTCATTAATTCTACTATTTCTTTTACTCGGATTTCTGTTCTGGGTCATACAGAACACCCTCCCCCCTTTTTTGTTACCAGACTAAAGGTTAGACGTCTGTATGTCTATTCCTAGTTTAGATTATAGTTTATTTTTTCCATTTTTTGTGTGTGTTTCTATATTTTATTTTTGTAATAAATGTATTTATTTTATATCCCAGCCACAGTTTCCCTCCCTCTCTTCCTCCCAGTCCCTCTACCCTCAGGTTATAATTTTTTATATATAGTTTGCAGTAATCTTAATATGTCTGAGTCCTTGCTAAGAAGGAGAGAAAAAAAGATAAACCCACACAGAACTCTATCTAAATCCTTTTGGGAAGGGTTGGGAATGTCTTCACCTTTATTTCGTTTGTTCAGACTACGGTGTTTCAAGAGGGTGGAGGCTAATGCACTATGAGAAGGGCTGTCCTACGTGTTAGGAAATTGTCAGCAGCCTCCCACATCGGACTGCTGAGTGCAAAGCTCTGCTCTCCACTGTGATGGCCATACTATCTCAGACACTCTCCTGTGTTTCCTGTGGGGAAGAGGCGGTGGCAGAATCGCACTGTTTGAAATCTGCTGGTCTAGATTAGTAGTTCACAGGCTGAAGTATGTGTTGGAATCCCTGAGGGGTGATGGGGTAGGGACTCTTAAAAGAAATTGGCACTACTATTCTGAATTCCTGTTCAGTCTATAGAAACCTAGAGTTTTCTTTTCTAGCAAGTTTCTTGGTTACCACTATTGGGTTGAGGACCTTGTTTTGAGAACCACTTGTTTATAGAGCAAAACACACTAGACATAGGAACTTCGGTATCTTTCAGCTCACCTGTAATTGCCAACAAAACCCTGGAACCTGCATGGTAGAAGCACAGTGTGTGATAGAAGAGTCAGTTCTAGAGTTGGAGATGCAGCCTTGGCTCTTCCCACCTCACCAGCATGCCTGTCCTCTGCGTACCCTGGGGATGAGTTTTGGTTCTGATTTCTCTCATGACAGCACCACTAGGCCCCGGTAATTCCTCCTCCTTATGTAGGGCTTTTATTTTATGCAAAAGAAAGGTCTTATATAAGTATGAACCTGAATTCTGACTAGGGAAGTTTTTTGTTTTGTTTTTATAGATTTTTTTTTTTAAAGATCTTTGCTGGGCCGTGGTGTCACACGCCTTTATTTATTTACTTTTTTAAAGATTTATTTATTTACACTCGGGAGGCAGAGGGAGGTGGATCTCTGCGAGCTCGAGACCAGCCTGGGCTACAAGAGCTAGATCCAGGACAGGCTTTTCGATGGTCCAAATTATTTCTAAATGTTATAAAAACGTCTTGCTTACCTTCTACTGATGCCTCAGTTGGGTACTTTTTCAAATTACCATCAGTTGTAAGGCTGGTGGCCTGATAACCAGCAGATAAACCATCCTGGGGAAACTCTGTGTCTGTTTTGTAGCTATCTTGAAATTTCCCTAACATTTCTTAGTGAATTCTTCTATCCATTGTAGATAAGTAAAACATTAAATCTGACATGTAGACCAAATTTGAGCTACACATCACAGAAAATTCTAAATTTTTTTTTACTTTATTGATATTTATTGAGCTCTACATTTTTCTCTGCTGCCCTCCCTGCCTCTCCCCTACCCCCTTTAATCCTCCCCCAAGGTCCCCATGCTCAGGAGATCTTGTCTTTTTCTACTTTCTACTTCCCATGTAGATTAGATCTATGTAAGTCTCTCTTAGTTGTCTGCATTGTTGTCTTAAGTTCTCTGGGATTGTGGTTTGTAGGCTCGCTTTCTTTGCTTTATGTTTAAAAACCGCCTATGAGTGAGTATATGTGACAATTGTCTTTCTGTGTCTGGGTTACCTCACTCAAAATGTTTTCTAGCTCCATCCATTTTCCTGCAAAATTCAAGCAGTCGTTATTTTTTTCTGCTGTGCAGTATTCCATTGTGTAAATGTACCACATTTTTCTTATCCATTATTTGATCGAGGGGCATTTAGGTTGTTTCCAGGTTCTGGCTATGGCAAACAAAGCTGCTATGAACATAGTTGAGCACATATCCTTGTGGCACA
>PVIU01000969.1:85452-248551 GCA_004026605.1 Ondatra zibethicus
AATCGCCACACTGACATCCAAAGGGGTTGTACCAGCTTGCATTCCCACCAGCAATGCAGAAGTGTTCCCTTTTCCCCACAACCTCTCCAGCATAAGTTGTCATCAGTGTTTTTGATCTTGGCCATTCTTACAGGTGTAAGATGGAATCTCAGAGTTGTTTTGATTTGCATTTCTCTGATGACTAAGGATGTTGAACATTCCCTTAAGTGTCTTTCAGCCATTTTAGATTCCTTTGTTTAGAGTTCTCTGTTTAGGTCTGTACTCCATTTTTTTATTGGATTATGTGATCTCTTGGTGTACAATTTCTTGAGTTCTTTGTATATTTTGGAGATCAGACCTCTGTCTGATGTGGGGTTAGTGAAGATCTTTTCCCATTCTGTAGGCTGTCGTTTTGTTTTGTTGACTGTGTCCTTTGCTTTCCAGAAGCTTTTCAGTTTCAGGAGGTCCCATTTATTAATTATTTCTCTCAGTGTCTGTTCTGCTGGGGTTCTATTTAGGAAGTGGTTCCCTGTGCCAATGCATTCAAGTGGACTTTCCACTTTCTCTTCTATAAGGTTCAATGTGGCTGGCTTTATGTTGAGGTCTTTGATCCATTTGGACTTGAGTTTTGTGCATGGTGATAGATATGTGTGGATTGATATCCGGGTCTTCTATTCGGTTCCATCGGTCCTCCTGTCTGTTCTTATGGCAATACCAGGCTGTTTTTAGTACTGTAGCTCTGTAGTAGAAGTTTGAAGTCAAGGATTGTGATGCCTCTAGAAGTTCTTTTATTGCACAGGATTGTTTTGGCTATCCTGGGTTTTTTGCTTTTCCAAATGAAGTTGAGTACCATTCTTTCAAGGTCTTTGAAGAATTTTGCTGGGCATTTCATTGAATCTGTATATTGCTTTCAGTAAGATTGCCATTTTTACTACATTAATTCTGCCTACCCAAGAGCATGGGAGGTCTTTCCACTTTCTGGTGTCTTCTTCAATTTCTTTCTTCAAAGATTTAAAGTTCTTGTCATACAGGTCTTCCACTTGTTTGGTTAGAGCTACTCCGAGATATTTTATGCTACTTGTGGCTATTGTGAAGGGTGTTAATTCTCTGATTTCTTCCCCGGCCCTTTTATCATCTGTGTACAGGAGGGCTACTGATTTTTTTGAGTTAATCTTGTATCCTGCTACATTGCTGAAAGTGTTTATGAGTTGTAGAAATTCCTTGGTAGAATTTTTGGGATCACGTATGTAAACTATCATATCATCAGCAAACAGTGAGAGTTTGACTTCTTCTTTTCCAATTTGTATCCCCTTGGTCTCCCTTTGGTGTCTTATTGTTCTAGCTAGGACCTCAAGAACTATATTGAATAGATATGGAAAGAGTGAACAACCTTGTCTTGTTCCTGACTTAATTGGAATTGCTTGGAGTTTCTCTCCATTTAGTTTGATGTTGGTTGTTGGCATGCTCTATATTGCCTTAATTATGTTTAGGTATGTTCCTTGTATCCCTGCTCTCTCCAAGACCTTTATCATGAAGGGATGTTATATTTTGTCAAATGCTTTTTCGGCATCTAATGAGATGATCATATGGTTTTTATTTTTCAGCTTGTTTATATGGTGGATTACATTGACAGATTTCCGTATGTTGAACCATCCCTGCATCTGTGGGATGAAGCCGACTTGGTCATGATGGATGATGGTTCTGATGTGTTCTTGGATTCAATTTGCTAGTATTTTATTTAGTATTTTTGCATCAATGTTCATGAGTGAGATTGGTCTGTAATTCTCTTTCTTAGTATTGTCTTTCTGTGGTTTGGGTATCAGGGTAATTGTAGCCTCATAAAAAGAGTTTGACAATGTTCCCTCTGTTTCTGTTGTGTGGAATAATTGAGGAGTATTGGTATCATTTCTTCTTTGAAAGTCTTGTAGAATTCTGAGCTGAAACCATCTGGTCCTGGGCTTTTTTTTTTTTTGTTGGGAGACTTTTGATGACTGTTTCTATTTCTTCAGCAGTTATAGGTCTGTTTAATTTGCTTATCTGGTCTTGATTTAATTTTGGTAAGTGATATTTATCCAGAAAGTTGTCCATTTCCTTTAAGTTTTCCAATTTTGTGGAGTACAGGTTTTCAAAATATGACCTGATGATTCTCTGTATTTCCTCTGTGTCTGTTGTTATGTCCCCTTTTTCATTTCTGATTTTGTTAATTTGGATATTCTCTCTCTGCCTTTTGGTTAGTTTGGATAAAGGTTTGTCTATTTTGTTGATTTTCTAGAAGAACCAACTCTTTGTCTCATTGATTCTTTGTATTGTTTTCTTTGTTTCTATTTTGTTGATTTCAGCTCTCAATTTGATTATTTCCTGCCGTCTAGTTCTCTTAGGTGAGTTTGCCTCTTTTTGTTCTAAAGTTTTCAAATGTTCTGTTAATTCGCTAGTGTGGGATTTTCCCAGCTTCTTTATGTAGGCATTTAGTGCTATGAACTTGCCTCTTAACACTGCTTTCATTGTGTCCCATAAATTTGGGTATGTTGTGTAGTCATTTTCATTGAATTTTAGGAAGTCTTTAATTTCCCCCTTTATTTCTTTTTTGACCCATTGATGATTCAGGTGAGCATTGTTTAATTTCCATGTGTTTGTGTGTTTTCTGGAATTAGCATTGCTGTTGACTTCTAGTTTTAAACCATGGTGATCTGATAAGGTACATTGGGTTATTCCAATTTTTTTGTATTTGTTGAGGTTTGTTTTGTTACCGAGTATGTGGTCAATTTTTGAGAAGGTTCCATGAGGTGCTGAGAAGAAGGTATATTCTTTTCTGTTTGGATGGAATATTCTATAGATGTCTGTTAAGTCCATTTGAGTCATAACATCTGTTAATTCTCTTATTTCTCTGTTCATTTTTTGTCTGTCCAGTGGTGAGAGGGGAGTGTTGAAGTCTCCCCCTATTAGTGTATGAGGTTTAATATATGATTTAAGCTTTAGAAGTGTTTTTTTGACATATGAGGGTGCCCTTGTATTTGGGACATCGAAGTTTAGTATTGAAATTTCCTCTTGATGGATTTTTCCTGTGACTAATATGAAATGTCCTTTTTTGTCTCTTTTGACTGATTTTAGCTTGAAGTCTATTTTGTTAGATATTAGGATAGCTGCACTGGCTTGTTTCTTAGGTCCATTTGATTGGTATATTTTTTCCCAACCTTTTACTCTGAGATGATGTCTGTCTTTGAGGTTGAGATGTGTTTCTCGTATGCAGAAGAAGGATGGATTCTGTTTTCGTATCCAGTCTGTTAGCCTGTGCCTTTTTATAGGTGAGTTGAGTCCATTTACATTAAGGGATATTAATGACCAGTGTTATCTCCTGTTAATTTAGTTTTCCTCGTGGTGATGTCAATTTGTGCATTTTTTTCTTCTTCGGGATTTGCTGTAATGAGATCATCAATTGACTGTGTTTTAGTTGGTGTAGCCATCTTCCTTGGGTTGGAGTTTTCCTTCTAATATTTTGTGTAGGGCTGGTTTGTGGCTAGGTATTGGTGAAATCTAGATTTGTCATGGAATATCTTGTTTTGTCCTTCTATGGTGATCGACAATTTTGCTGAGTGTAGTAGTCTGGGCTGGTATCCGTGGTCTCTTAATGTCTGCATAATGCTTGACCACGACCTTCTGGCTTTCATTGTCTCCACTGAGAAGTCAGGTGTAATTCTGATAGGTCTACCTTTATATGTTACTTGTCCTTTTTCCTTTGCAGCTCTTAATATTCTTTCTTTACTCTGTATGTTTAGTGTTTTGATTATTATGTGGCGAGTGGACTTTTTTTTGGATCTAGTCTATTTGGTGTTCTGTAAGCTTCTTGTATCTTCATAGGCATGTCTTTCTTTAGGTAGGGAAAGTTTTCTTCTATGATTTTGTTAAATAAATTTTCTGTCCCTTTGAGTTGAACTACTTCTCCTTCTTCTATACCTATTATTCTAAGATTTGGCCTTTTTATGGTGTCCCATATTTCATGGATATTTCGGGTTAAGCTTTTGTTAGATTTAATGTTTTCTTTAACTGATGAGTCTATTTCCTCTATTTTATCTTCAGCGCTTGAGATTCTCTTTTTATTTTATTTTATTCTTCTTTTTTTTTTGTTTTTGTTTTTGTTTTTTCGAGACAGGGTTTCTCTGTAGCTTTGGAGCCTGTCCTGGAGCTAGCTCTTGTAGATCAGGCTGGCCTTGAACTCACAGAGATCAGCCTACCTCTGCCTCCCGAGTGCTGGCCCAGCCGAGATTCTCTCTTTCATTTCTTGTATTCTGTTGTTCATGCTTGCATTTGTGGTTCCTGATCTTTTCCTCATGATTTCTGTTTCTATAATTCCTTCGGCTTGTGTTTTCTTTATTTTTTCTATCTCAGTTTTCAAGTCCTGAATAGTTTCTTTTATATGTTTTGAGTTCTTTTTCTTGGTTTTCTTTAAGTGATTTGCTGATATCTTCCAATTTTTTGTTTGTTTTTTCCTCCATTTCTTTAAGGTAATTTCTCATTTCATCTTTAAGAATTTCAAACATTCTCTTGAGGTTATTTTTTAGATCATTTTATTCTGGTTCATCCATATTTGGCTGTTCAGGTCTTACTTTTGTAGGGTCTTTAGGTTTTACTGGTATTGTTCTTGCTCTTTGTGGTGTAGCATGTGATCTTACCTTTTCTACTCATCTTTTCCTCTAATAGGTGTGGTTGGGGCTGTCTGAGATTCTGTTGAATGATCTTCTAGGTGCCATTGAATCCAAAGCTAAGATGGTTTTCCTTGTGGTACAGTCAATGTCACAGTCCTAGTTACCCCGTTGGTTATTCCTGTTCCTGGAGGTAGCTCAGTGCTCCTGTGCTTTTTTCTGTTCCCTTGGAGTGCTGTCTCAGGCCTACTTTGGCCTAGGCTGCTGGTTTTGATCTGTTTCTGTAAATCTTGGTCTGGATCTCTTCCTTGCCTTGGAGTTGGACCTGTTGTGGTGGAGATTGCTGACTCTGGATCTGGTTGCTGGCTCAGTCCTGATCCACCCATGTCCCGGGACTGCGTTTGCTCCTGGCTTCTGCTCTGGTGAAGCTTGTTCTCTCTGTGTCTTAGGTAACTGGTTCAGTCCTACTCCATTTCTGGTGGAGATTGCAGACTCTGAGTCAGGTCGTTGGCTCAATCCTGGTCTGCCAGTGTCCCAGGACTGGGTTGGCTCCCAAGGCTGGATTTGCTCCTGGCTTCTGCTCCCGGTGGAGCTTGTTTCCTCTGGCCCTCTCTGTCCTAGGAGTCTAGTTCAGTTCCACTCCTGTGGAATTTGTTGCCCAGGGTAGAGTTCCTTGCCTTAGGGCAGTTTTGGCTTAGGTTACCGGTTTTGACCTGTATCTGTAAATCCTGGTCTAGATTCCCTCCTGCAGAAGTCCCTGGGTTGGAGTTTGACCTGGAAAGGTTTCTGTTTCTGATCTACTGCCTTGGAGGTCCCAGGCTTTGGTGCACCCAAACCCACAGAGGACCTGCTTACTTCCTCACAGGTCTCAGACTCACGCTTGGACCCACAGGGGTTCCCGGTTCCTGCCTATTCCCTTTGATATCCCAGGCCCATGCCCGAACCCACAGAGGAGTGGCTCAGGCCTACTCTCTCTGAGGTCCCAGACTCGCTCCTGGCCTCACCGAGATCTCTGGTTCCGGCCTATTTCCTTGGAGGACCCAGGTTCACTCACACCCAGGCTGACAGAGGTCCTGGCTCCGGCCTAGTGCCTAGGAGGTCCTAGGCTCTCACCCAGACCCACCAGGGTGTTGGCTTAGGTCTACTACCTTGAAGGTCCTAGATTCACACCTGGACCCTCAGCAGTCCGAAAATTCTAAATTTTTATGTAGAAAGCTATCTCTGTCCTGCCCAAACACAGATTGATTTACCTAAAGCACAGGGTGAGAGTGGTGGCCAGCATCTAGAATAAATTGTTTAATCTCTGCCTCTGCGTGGGTTAAGGACAGAAAAGATGGAGTGTCGCTCAGGGAGAACTTCTCAGGCTTCTTAACTGAACTGGCTGTTATTTGAGTTTCCAAGGCATCTGAATCCATGCTGCTAAGCTGGCATTGTCTGCCTTCTAGATGAGAGCTGCAGTGTGGAGAGAATAGTTGTCCTGTGTGAGGGACTTTACCTGGCAGAGTTTACTACCAGGGTGGCCATTGTATTTCCTAACACGTTAGTGTGCTACTTCCACCCTCTCTCCAGACTTAGCAACAGACACTTACTTAGCCCATATCCTAGGAAGGTGATCCCTAACCTGAAGGAGCTAGTTGTGTTCAGATGTTTATCACCTAAGAGCTGGAGCTTTATTAAAGGCTATTCAAGTTAGGTGGTAAGATATCCCTAATCCTGTCTAGGGAGGACCATTTTGGAGACTGAGATGTCAGTGGGGAAAGGGGAGCAGAGACAGTATCATATGTTGTTGGAAAGGACTCAGAACCATACCTAATATAGAAGGGCAGGGTGTCCTAGCTAAAGGCCCAGGGAGCCAGAGGAAGACTGACTTGGAGAACTACCTTTCACCACTGCAAAATAGGGGTGGAAGAGAGATCATGAGCTGAAAACAAGAAAGGCTCTGTACACCCACTATACACAGTGTCAATGTCAACGTTCCTCAGTGATGCTGCTTCTAGTCACACTTGTGTCCGTTTCCCACAGTATCCCCTTGGTCCTTTCTTACACTTCCCTCTCTGCTAGCATTTCCTCCTTCAGATCTTTCCTTGTAGTAAATCTCATGTGGATTTGACACTGGGAAACAGAGGCAGCCCAGCTACATACTTTACTGTCTATGCCTAAAGTGGATAACATATAGAATACAAAGAGAGGATGTGATTAATTATTCATAATGCACATCTCTCCTTGGTGGGGTAATTTGTAAACTGAAAAGTCTGGGAACAAAGTTTGTACTTTATGCAGCTACACTTACCATAGAAACTGAAATTTAAGCTGTGTTGTTGGAGAAACTAGTGTGCAGCGCAAATTCTAATTGTTCTTACTAATAAAGACCCAGAGCCAGATATTGGGGTAAATGCTGAAAGATGAGAGAGACAAAGGAGCAAGCCACAACCAACTCTTATCTGTTGTCTCCTGTCTCCTCCCGCCTTATATTCCCCTCTCCACCCAGCCATATCACTTCCTGTCTGTCTGTACAGACCTCCAGACCTTTATGGTTAACTAGTGGCTAACTCTGCATTCTGATCTTCAGGCAAGCTTTATTTGTTAGAGCACAAACAAAATATCACCACACTAATGTTATTTAATTAAATGATCATAACTGGAATTTATGCATGCATATTGGAACCAAGCAAAGCAAAGCTTATGGACATTGAATTAAATAAAATACAAGATACTTTTTAAAGGTACATTTGAAACTAGGCGTGTTGGTTCATGCCTGTAATCTCAGCACTTTGGGAGCTTGATATAGAAGGATTGCTGTGAGCTCAAAAGTACCCTAAGCTAAATAGCAAGACACTGTGTCACCCACTTTTCCACTCCAAAGTCCCCACACAGAAAGTTACATTTTAGAGCTCAGTGTGATGATGTGAACTCCTAATCCCAGCACTCGAGAAGCAGAGGAAAAGAACAAATGAATTAAATAACAAAAAACATAACTGCCCAGCTACATATTAGGACTAAGGATACAGCTGAAAGCATTTGTCTAGCACTCATGGGCCCTAGGCTCCAACACTGAGAGGATATGCTCGGGTATTGAGTGATATTTAGAGAATGACATAGTTGTATGCTCCTTTAAGGATCACAGTATGTGGGATAAGGTACAGTCATACCTTTTGTGTTTTCTATTCTGTTTTAACTGCCTGGAAGCTCAGGGCCAGTTTGATCTAATTCAAACCAACCATGCTGATTTTTATATTTATTCTCTCCATCTTTCCTTTTTACTCCTTGTCTGTTTTATTTTGTTTGCTTTGAGACAGGGTCTCACTATGTAGCTCTGGCTGTCCTGGAGCTTGCTTTGTAGATGAGGCTGGCTTTGAACTCACAGAGTTAAGCCAGCTTCTGCCTCCAGACTGCTCAAATTAAAGGCATGGGCCACCGTGATGCCTGGCTTTGTTTCTGTTTTATTAACCTCATTTGTAACCTTTTTTGTCAAGTCACCTCCAAGCTTGGTGCAGCTAGCCTGGTGGTAGATACATGGTATCCTAGCCCATGGGAAGTGGACAGAAGGATCAGAAGTTCAGGGCTAGCCTTAGCTACATAGGGAGCTTGAGGCTAATCTGGGCTACATGAAACTCTGTCTCAAAAAAAAAAAAAAACAGGTAAAAAGAAAAATCAAAATATGTTAGTGGGGGCCAGGGTGATATCTCAGTGGTTAAGAGCACTGACTCCTCTTGCAGAAGACCAGGGTACAATTGCCAGCACCACATGGAGGCTCACATTTCCAGATGATCCAATATCCTCTTCTGGCCTCTTCAAGTATCGCAAACATGTGGTGCACAGACACAGACATAGGCAAAACACCCATAAACACAAAAACAATTCTAAAAAAAAAAAAAAAAAAAAAAAGTTAAAAATGCTGGGGTAGAAATGGGCTATGTTTTTAACCTTAGAAGTGATTAAGCTTGAGTTATGTACTTGTTTGAGTGCTGATAACCTTGAATTGTCTTACAGCACTATGTAGGAGGAAATGCAGCTTTAATTGGACAGAGGTTTGCTGCCAATGCAGACTTAAAGGTAAGTCACATTTCCAAATTCAAATGTGTCTTTTTAAAATTTATTTGTTTTTATGTGCATTAGTGTTTTACCTGCATGTATGTCTGTGTGAGGGTATCAGATCTTGGAGTTACAGACAGTAGTGAACTGCCATGTGAGTGCTGGGAACTGAACCCAGGTCCTCTACAAGAACAGGCAGTGCTCTTAACCTCTGAGCCATCTCTCTAGCCCCAGTGTCTTTCAGCTAGTGTTTCTTCAATGTTAAGAGTAAGAGTGGGTCTTGGTTCCTTAATTCAGTCTGTGGGTCTACCTGAGCATCTGGCAAGAAAGCAGTATTGTGTTGGGGATGAGTGTAGTAACTAATGATGTTTGGGTACTTACTATTTGTAGATTGATTCTTCTGCAGTCATGAAAGGATAGTTAATACTGCTGTTGACGGGACTGTTCTTGCTTTCTACATAAGGAAATGGGAGGCCTAGAGGCATTCACACTAATACATGTGAATGCTCAGATGCTATCTAGATAGCCTGACCTAAGAACCCATATTCTGATGAACATATAATGGCTAAAAGCACGTGGATTCTGGAGTCAGGCTAAGTAGGAGATTAATACAAGTGATAAGAGAAAATGGAGTTGGTTGTGTTGGTGAACCCGGATCCAAAGTGCAAAAACATGAGAGCTGTCATGTGTGGTGACTCCAGAGACGTAGAAGTGCATATTCAAGTCTTAAATTTTTTGATGTAAGTAGACTTTTAAATAACCCTATAGCCAGGTGTAATGGTACACATCTGTAATCCCAGAAAAATCACAAGTTCTGGGCTAGGTTGGAGTACATAACAAAACTGCCTCAAAAACAATCTCCCAAATAAAAAAATATTAATTATTTGCTTGTGATATGTGTAAAGTAAAATCTGAGTAAGTAGTGGGATAGATGTAAAGGGGAAAGCCAGCACGGAGGTAGTTGCCTTTGTACTGTAAAACAGAGTTTGGATTAGAGCTTCCAAAAGAGAAAAAAATATATATCCAAAACCAAAATGGTAAGCAGAGACTTAACAAAGATGGTTTCAGTATAATAGCAATAGCCTCCAGCTGTCCTCCCAATTCCACTCAGTGCAAAAGAAAACTGCTTACTCAGATGCTATTTTAAACCTTTCAAATGGACTCTCCTGAGGCTAGTGTTCGTTCTGTCTCTGGAGAAGCTAGCCTAGGACTGCAAGACATTATAATAAACAAACCTGGCCTTGAGAGAAGAAAAGACATGGCACTTGCTCTGTCCTTACAGCAGTCTCATGGTTTTATGATTCTCAGAATTAAGAAGTCATGAGAGGCTAAGTAGGGTATCCAAGGTTACCTAAGCTAGAGAATGGAAGAGCTACAATGTAAACACTACACTCCAGACTGACTACCTTCCTCTACTGCTCTCTCAGAATTCAGTTTAACTTGTCCAAATACATCCCAATATGGACCAGATAGTACCTGAGAAATAGCAGAAATTAAGAACTAGGTTTTCAGCTGAGTGGTGGTGGCACATATCTTTAATCCCAGTACTTGGGAGGCAGAGGCAAGCAGAGCTCAGTGATTTCAAGGCCACCCTGGTCTACAAAGCTATAGCAGAAATAATATAAACCAAGAGATAGATATTGCATTCAAGCTGAAGATAAGGAAAACAAAGCAGCCAAGCCAAGGAAATAATGATTTCCAAAATATATGAGAAATGACAGAAATAGCTGGCTGCCTGGACAGCCACCTAAAATTACTCTGCAATGTTGGGGCATCCATTTTCAGAACTAAAGGCTTAGAATGTTTGACAGACTTTTCTGTGAAGAGGATTTTTGAAGGACTGTCCTACCCTGTCTTGACAAAGTTTGGCTGTCACTGCTTGTCTAATTAGGATAGCATACTGTCAACAGCTGAGGCAAGGGCATTTTCTTGCCCAGCAGCTTACTTTTGCCACAAAGAAAATAAACTCCATGTGGATATTGTTCAATGCCCATTATCTACTATGAAGTAGATTGTTACTACCAGGAGCAGACATGTCTCATTGTGAAAAAAAAAAAAGAACCTATGTTATTAAAACACCATAAATGCCATATTCAATAGATCTCTGAAGTATTTGAAGATGACCTGTCTATTTAAAATATATCTCTATTAGACCTTGTGAACATACCTAATATGACTACAAGTTTAATTGTATTAGGTGACTAATTACTAACTTGCATTTCCTTATTATCCTAAACAGTTGGTAATAATAACTTTGAAGAACGAGAAATTTCGATTACATTATTAAATGAGCTGTATAGGTACAATACCTTGAACAAGAATTAGAATCATAAATACAGTATATTTTAACAAAATTAATCTCAAATTTGTATCAATATGCAAAATTTGTATAATATACAATAATAATATACAAAAATCCAATCCAAAATATTTGAAACTAGTAGTTGCTTTTTAAAAGTAGATTCAATAATCTAACTTTATTTTATCATATCTATATTTTCCCTTTTTGCTTTTCAGAGTAGATTCAGTAATCTACCCTTCTATCATATCTGTATCTCCCTTTTTTCTTTTCAAAACAGGATCTCTGAATCTCCTTTGTTCAGCTTTCCTCCTGTTTCCAATCAAAAATTGTAACCAACCCCCCAACAATGACAAATATCTATAACCCATTGAACGACCAAAACCACCCACCCCTACCTCTTGGGAATGTGGGTGTCATAGTCTTAAATTTACTTCCTGCTGTCTGAGGGCAATGGTATCTTTAGGGGATCCTGAAGAGAAAAATTTGGGATACTTGTCAAGTCCTGGGAGAGGTAGCTTTATCATTTGTTGTCCATTCTCTGCATAATGGAAAAGTACAGGGCTTGTCTCGGACCCTGGCTAGAGTAGTTTGTGAGGCTGGATCATCTCAGTTAGCCACCTCAAAATTGTTCTGAGCAGTTTGTAGTCCAAAGCCAATCTTTAAATAGTGTTTTTCAACCTAGTGGTGTTATCATAGTCCTGGAAGAATTGTCATTGTGGGGCCCATCCTCCTTTCAGAGACTTCAGAGGTCACTGTTAAGCATGGTCATGACTCACTGCAGAAAACTGATAGAGACTCAAACCCAAAATAATGTACCAGAAGGTAGATGAAGCCTTTTTCTAGAAGTAGTTTGTATTCTATACAACTATTAACATCATGATATAAGGATATATATATAAACATATATATATATTCAAAATAAAACCAAAAGATGATGAGATTAGTGGCAATAAAATAGTCCTTAAATTTTTGTTTTTCTTCTGTCCCATATCAGGTGGCTCTTCTGGCATGAGACAGAGATTTTGGATTTTACTTTAATAAGCATGCTTGGGTTTAGAGAAGAAGAGACCCATATTCCAACTCCAAAGCCAGCTTTAGTCTTTAATTGGACTGGGACTACAAAAAGACCATTTGCATTATATGTCTGGAGAGAATAGCAGAAACAAGCATTTGGGAAGATTTATGAAATTTCATCCTGTAGGAAAGGTGATATACCAACAGGCCAATTTGTTCTTTTTCTTGGGTTTTTTTTCGTTGTTGTTGTTGGATGATTTGTCCTTTTTCTTCAGATGTCTCATTTGTCTACTGGTCTTCAGATTTCTTAGCTGGATTCCTTCACTCTCCTGAAAAGACAAAACCAGAACCCTTCCCCAACCCTAATTTTGGGGAGATTCTCTTTTGACATGTCATATCTGATAAAATGAAAAGCATTTGTTTCTTTTATAGGTTAGTTTAGATTAAACAGCCATGCTGATTGATGAACTATCTTGTTCTGTTGTTCAAATTGAACCTTTACCAATTTTGATGGTATCCATAGTTTTTCTTCTCCTGTGGAAACAAAAGCAAAACCCTTCCCCCAGTGTAACTCATATCCTCATTTCCATTCTGAGGTGTGTACATCTTTAAAGTATACCGGCTGATTTAATTCCATAGTTTTTTCTACTATTCAGTGTCTCTCCACAGCTGTTATTCCTTTCTCATTAGCAATTCGAAAACCCGAAGTTAATAAAGCATTATGCAATCCATTTCTGGGGGTCTTTCATCCCTTTCTGTTTATTTAACATATCCTTTGGAGTTCAGTTTGATCTTTCTATAACTGCCTGGCCTGTATAGTTGTATGGTATATCTGTAATATGCTTTATATTATAATAAGCAAATAACAGTTTCATTTTCTTAGGACATATGCTGGAGCATTGTCTGTATTTGTACAGGTATACCCATGATGGCCATAGCTTCTAGAAAATGGTGTGATTACTGAATCAGCCTTTTTTTTAACTCGAAGGACTTTGATTCATTTTACTTAAATTTTCTGATTTGTAACCTGCCTTACCTGATTTGTTTGCATCAGTATAGAATGTAGGGTCTCCAGATATTGATTTTTCCCATAGAATGCGAAGAAGGATCCATTTGGTTCTCTTTGTGAGTTGAATTCTCTTGCTTTTGAAATATTTGTTGTTAATCTCTCCCAAAAAAAGAACTACAAGATCTTTCCTAGGGTTCACTTTCTTCCTATAATTTGTCAATTTCATCATTAGTGAATGGTACTACAATTTCTGCTGGGTCTGTTCTGTTAATTGATGAAGTCTCAAGTTTCTATTTAGAATTAACTTAGAGACCTTTCCACATAAGTTTTTAATTTTTTACTCAGCTTATGTGGCAAAAAGATCCATTCTAAGATAATATCTTCCCTCTGTGTTAAAATTTCTGTAGGTGAATGTTTTGAGGGTAATATGACCAGAATGCAGTTAAGATTTGAATCCAGGGCTGGAGGGATGGCTCAGCGGTTAAGAACAGGTTAATTGCCTGTTCTTCCAAAGGTCCTGAGTTCAATTCCCAGCAACCACATGGTGGCTCACAACCACCTGAAATGAGATGCCCTCTTCTGGCCAGCAGACACACAGAATATTGTATATGTAATAAATAAATAACTAAATATTTAAAAAAAATTTGAATCCACATAATCCACATGTGCCTTCTGTAATTTCTCTGTCACCAAAGCCAGTTCTCTCTCAGCATGAGCTAATGATTTCCTGGGATTTCATCAGGCTTTATCCCAATAGTGGGCTGTGGGTTAGAAATGTCTCCTAGCAGTCTCTGAAAGTCTGTAATTTATCCCAATAGTGGGCTGTGGATTAGAAATGTCTCCTAGCAGTCTCTGAAAGTCTGTAATTGATCCCAATAGTGGGCTGTGGATTAGAAATGTCTCCTAGCAGTCTCTGAAAGTCTGTAATTGATCTCCTAATTTGCACCTTTTGGGGGTCTAATTTTTTTTGTAAACCTATTTTATAACCAAAGTAATTAATAAAATATCCTTTTTGTATTTTTTTCAGAAGCAATTTGCAATCACTAGTAAGGCAAACTTTACTTCTTCAAACATTCTTTCTAAGTATCTGTATTTGATTAAACTAATAAGATGTCATCCATATCATGGTAAACTATAGATTGAAGAAATTTCTTAGATATTATTTCCAATGGCTGACATATAATATTGGCATAGGATGGCCTATTTAACAGTCCCTGTGGGAGAACCTTCCATTGATATCTCTTATCAGGCTGAGAATTATTGTGAATAGGCACTGTGAAGGCAAATTTTTCTCTGTCTTTTTCTTTAAAAGCATAGTGAAGAAACAATCTTTTAAATCAATAACTATAAGGCACCATCCTTTAGGCAATAGAAAAGGCAAAGGAATTCCAGAGTGTAGAGAACCCATTGGCTGAATCACCTTATTAACAGCTCTTAAAACTGTTACCATTCTCCATTTTCCAGATTTCTTTTTAATAACAAATATAGAATTTCAAGGTCTGGTCAATTTTTTAATATGCTGAGAGTATTTAGTTGCTCCTGTACCAGATGTTTTAAAGCCTGCAGTTTCTCTGTTGTTAAAGGCCACTTCGCAACCTATACAGTTTTGTTGACCATTTTAAAAGTAGGGCTGTTGGTGCCTTTGGACATTCAGCAGCTGTTGTATCCTGTTCTTGTACAACCTGAGTTGACCTTTTTTTTTTTTATAATAACTTCTAATATTTTTTCCAGAAATGTAGGTTAATTTATGGTTTGTTTCTAAGACTGGGAGAATATTAATCTGAGTATTCCATGTAACAAATCATGTCCCCACAAA
Organism: Ondatra zibethicus; assembly: GCA_004026605.1. Classification (NCBI taxonomy): domain Eukaryota; kingdom Metazoa; phylum Chordata; class Mammalia; order Rodentia; family Cricetidae; genus Ondatra; species Ondatra zibethicus. The sequence goes on from PVIU01000969.1 coordinate 100,242, forward strand.
TTCTTTGCTATGTTAGCCACATATGGCCTTAATTTTCTTTCCCATTTCTATACATTCGCCCCATCTCACACTCTGTTTTACCTGAAATAAAGTTCTGATCCCTAAAAGCTGAACATTTACCTCCTGAAGAGGCCAATTTGGATACCAAGTTTCTGGTGAAATTATTGTTACATCCACACCTGTGTTTACCATACCTTCAATGACAACATCATTTATTTGTATTTTTAATTTTGATCTTTGTTCATTAAAATTATTTTTAATTTTGTTCTTTGTTTGCCAAAATACTTGTTCTATTGTTTCTCCTGAATTTTTTGTTCTCTCTTTTATAGCTGTTCTATTATCCAGAGCAGTATAGTTTCTTACAATAGGTGTTATGTTCTTTAATTGCTCTGGGAAGGAGTTTTCCTCTATGATGACAGGAAATGACTGAACCTGTGAGAGGTCCCTCAAGGAGTTTCCCTATGGCAAAGGGTTACTTTGAATATCACTTGGCTGATCTACATTCATTAGTCCAATGCCTGCCTTTGCCACACCTTCTGCATAATCTAGAAGGGAGGGGCATTCTGCTTGGATTATGCTTAGAAAAAACATTGTTTCTAGGAATGTGCTGTTTATAATCTCTTTTGAGGTGACTTCGTTTGCATCAATTATAACACTTGACATTTTGATTTTTCCTCAAACCTCTGGAAATCACCTCTCCTAGCCAAGCATCATCATGGTCATGAGATTCAATATTGATTATATCTTAGATCCATTCCTCCAAAGGTTCTGACCTTGCCTTTAAAGGTCTAATTATCCTTTTGCATTGAGAATTAGCATATTCAAAAGCCAGAGATTCAATTATCACTTGTCTACCTTCTGGATTTGGTATCATTCTATTACTGCTAAAGTCAATCTTTGTAAGAAATCTGTGATGGTTTCCTTTGGGCCTTGTATAACTTTAGTAAATGAGTCAAACTTTTTTTCTACTTCTCCAGTTCTGTCCCAAACATTCAAACCTGCTACATGGCATAAAGCCAGGCTGTGGTCATTATATAAAGATTGCCTTTCTATAGTAGCATAATCCCCTTCTCCAAGAAGTTGATATTGGGAGATTTTCATACCTCCAGCTTTACTTCATTGTTCAATAGTCTTAGCCTCGTCGCTGAACCAAATACTCCATTGTAATTGTGAACCAGGCTCTAAAACAGCTTTAACCAAGTCTATCCAGTCTTTTGAGATAATTCTATTACAGAGTGACCACAAGTTTAGTATTGCTTTGCAAAAGGTGAATACATACCATATGACACTATCACTTCCTTGAATCTCCTTAAATCTAACTTTGGCACAGGAGCCCTTTCAGCTCTTCAGAGCCTCTATCATTTGGCAATTCCTATAAGGTTACTGAATATATTAAGGTTGGTTGTTTGAAAAACTTAGGCTGTTCTTCTCTAACCTTATAATGCAATGTTGAAATTGGTTGTCATTTAAATTCCTCTGGATCTGAATATCTCTATGATCTGTTTTATTTAAAGACTGTATCTTGGCAGTCAAACCAAACAACTTTTTAAGAGATGAACCAAGAATTATCAAAACAACTACAAGGATTATCAAAATGATAATTAACAGTACATCAATCCCGGTTATGTTGATTATCCCTTCATTTAGTTGTTTTGTTTTTAAATCATGCATTATATGATCATGCAGAGACCTAACTTCCTCTATTGTAATTGTGTTTCCCATTTTTTAACATGGGAAAAAACTCTCCCTTTGAACTAATTCCTCCCTTAAAGAATTCCCAATTTTCTTACCAAATCTGCCACCAATGACGATGAGGATGCGAGGCTTATTGCTGCTGCGTAGAAGAGTAAAAACCTGACTGGATTTCAAGCAGCTGCCTAGTTTGGCAGCAGCTTAATAAGGGGGCTCAGGGAAAGCCCCCCAGGAGAGAAGAAAGCAAAACTTAGCCTATAGGGTAGTGACTCTGGCCACGTGTAGCTCTGGTCCAGCCACCAGCAAATGGCTTTTTCATAAATATGTCCCCAAAAGTTGGGCACCAGATATAGCACAAATAATAAAAGCCCAGAGACAGATATGGGTTCAAGCTGAAGATCAGAAAAGCAAAGCAGCCAAGCCACTAGAGAGTTCTACCAAGGCTCAGAGAAGCAAAGGCATGGTCCCGTCCTCAGTGTGACTGCAGACTGTAATGCTCTTCACCAACCTTAGACTGCAGTGAGCTCTTGTCTTCTCCTGCCTTATATAACTCTCTCTGCCCAGCCATACCACCCCTGTCTCCACCTCTCTAGTGCTGGAATTAAAGGCATGTGACTCCCTAGTGCTCAGAGCACCTTTGTTTGAGTTCTCTTTCTCTTTTTAGACAGATTGAATCTCGTGTAGTCCAGGGTGGTCTGGAGTCCTGGGATTAAAGGTGTTTGCCACCATTCCCTGATCTCTAGTGGCTTAACACTGCACTCTGATCTTCAGGAAAGCTTTATTTATTAAAAATACAAATAAAATAGCACTATACAAAGCGAGTTCCAGGACAGCCATGATTGTTATACAGAGAAACCCTGTCTCAAAAAACCAAAAAGGGAACTAGGTTTTCCAGAGGTGCTAATAAGAGCTAACCAATACATAGTTCTTACCATAGCCCAGGCACTGTTGGAAGTGCTATTCACATATACACACATTCACTCCTGTAATCCTCACCAATGCCTGCAAGAAAGTCCTCTTTTTATTTTCCCCCTTGGAGATAGGAGACTGAGGTGCACAGAAGTCAGAACAGCTCATTGCCTAGTGTTTAGTAGACCAGCTTCAGAATTGTACTTCGTTTCTTAGAAGTAGAACTGGGGAGTCTAGTAAAGGCCAATTTAGTGCAGCAGTGAAAGTGAAGTCAGGTGGCAGAAGAGAAGCAGTGCCTTTAAAAAGACGTGTGCATACATATGTACATGTCCAACCAGGGCTCTTGACCAACGAACCATCCAAGGCATCCTCCCCTTTTTTAAATATTGACTTGTCCTTTCTTAAATATTGATATTTCTTTTTATTTGTTTATTTATTTTTGATACATAGTTTCTCTGTAGCTCTGGCTGTTCTGGAACTTGGGTAGACCAGGTTGACTTTGAACTCAGAGATCTACCTGCCTCTACCCGCCAAGTACTGTGATGTGCTACCATGTCTGACTTTCTTTTTTTTTTTTAAATATGTTGCTGGACCTTGGGCATGCTAGAGAAGCACTATACTACTACCAAGCTACACCCCAGCCTCATTTTTCAATATTAAAACACCTTTGCATCCCTGGGGTAAACTGTTTACGATGCATTACTCTTTCGTAAGTTCTTGAGTTCTGTTTACTAAACTTTTGTTTAAAATGTTTATGTCAGTTTCCATGGGGAGATAGTGATTTGTATTTTTCTTATAATGTCTGGTTTTGCTATGAGAATAATAATCACATTGTGTAGTAGAATAAGTTGAGATTATTTCCTCTGCCTCCAGTTTTGTTTTGTTTTGTTTTATTCTTTAAGGGGCAAGGTGCTGGGGGTGGGGTGCATGTATGCCCCGTTCACGATTCACTTCTGGAGGTCAGAAGATAAGTCCTCCAAGTTGGATCTCTCCCTCCACCATATGGGTTCTGGTGATCAAATTAGGCTGTCAAGCTTGGAAACAAATCTCCCCCCCCACCCCATTTTTCAAGACAGGGTTTCTCTGTAGCTTTGGAGTCTGTCCTGGAACTAGGTCTTGTAGACCAGGCTGGTCTCGAACTCACAGAGATCCGCCTGCCTCTGCCTCCTGAGTGCTAGGATTAAAGGCATGCACCACTACCGCCCGGCCAACATCTTTTTTAAAAATGTGTATGGGTGCTTTGCTTGCTTGTATGTCTGTACATCACATAAGTGCAGTGCCTATGGAAGCCAGAAGGGCTTCTCCCATATGAAATTGGAGCTGCAGGTGGTTGACAACTGTCATGTAGGTGCTAGATATTGGACCTAGCTGCTCTTAACCATCATGCCATTTCTCCAGTCCTACACTGAATATCTTTATCACAGTTTTGTAAACCTTTCCCAGGAAGACAAACAAATGTCTCTTCACCCCAAATAGGGCACCACCAGCAGACCAAAGTAAGGCATACACTCAAATCTAGCTTGCAGAACCAGTGAGTTTAATTAGTGTTGCTTTTAAGAGTGTGGGTGAGGCATTATTTATAGGAACATGAGGAAATGCACGGGTGTGCGTGCATATGCATGTGCACACACACACACACCCCATCTTTCTCCTAGTAAACTGCCTCTTGGAGAGGGGGAGAACAGAACCTTGTGAGCTTGTGACCTAATGAACCTCTCTTCCCCAGTAAAGACTTTTAATAAGCTTAATGTTTATATAGGTGATCACAACTGCTGAAACTTCAAGAGGACAATGACAGTGTCATCCCTGGAAAACAGAATGTCACAATTTATTACAGCCATGTGTTGTTAGAAATGATAAGAAAAGAATGACAGGTTTCTGGTGAGGAGCCGACACAAGATCGCCTTCCAAAGACCTTTATAGGGGATGGGCCAGAAGTAGAGAGCAGCTGCTTTAGGAGAGCTAGCTGTTATACATAACATGATGGGGGGCAGGGGATGGGGGCTGAAAGAGCCTTCAGATCTCTCCACAGTGGGAATCTCTGACTCACAGCTTCTGGGGAGTGGCTGGAGTTCCAGACTGTGGCTTACTCCAGCCTAGAAACCAGGCACTAGGGCTTTCCTCTTCTGCTGAGACGTGAGTGTTCCCTGAGCCTCAGAAGCAGCCTAGGAGCTCTCTGTTCCCCCAGAGTAAAAACTTTAAAACGGTGAACTTTTCTTTGCCTTTTAATGCTAAGTTTTGTAGACCTCCAAAGGATTTTAAATACACTAGATTGAGGAGGCTCAGTGGTTGAAAGCACTGGCTGTTCTTCCAGAGGACCTGGGTTCGATTCCCAACACCTACATGGTGGCTCACAACTGTCTGTAACTTCGGTTCCAGGGAATCCGACACCCGCACACAGACACACATGCAGGCAAATACCAATGCACATAAAATAAATAAATCTTTTTAAAAAAATACACTAGATTTTAGTAATTACCTCTTTTTAAAAATAGGGTTTTTTTAACTTTTATTTGTTTATATGTGTAGATATATAGAAATTTGTTTATATATTTTTTTATATGGAGATAGGATCTCACTGTGTACTGCTGGCTGACCTGGAACTCATTAAGTAGACCAGGCTGGCCTTGAACTCAAGAGGTTGACCTACTGCTGGAATGCTGAGATTGAAGGCATGTAGCACCATGCCCAGTTTCTGTGTTTTTATATATTCATTTGTGCTTATGTGTGGATGTGCATGTGCCACAGCATACATATGGTCACTTATGGAGGCCAGGGGACAGACTGTGGAAGTCAGTTCTCTCCTTCAGCCATATAGCCCCAGGGATCAGGCTCAGGCCTTTGAGCTTGGTGGCAAGTGCTTTTACCTACTAAGCCATCTCAGGATCTATTGTTATTGCTATGCTTGTTTTACATGTGTTCTAAATCGTCCACTGTGTTGTTTGTGTCTTTAATCTTTATCTTTCAAGCAGCATGACTCTAGAGTTAGCATTTCCCTTTCTCTCAGTTCCTGTTATTGAGCCATAGTTCTATCTCCTCTTGTTGTTCTGCCTGAAGGACTTCCTTTTATTAATAACATTTCCTTTCATAGGGGTATGCTAGTAAATCATAAATTCTTTCAGATTTTGAACATCTGGAAGCCCTTTCATGGTAAGATGTGTTTGTAGGGCTCAACAGGTTCATTCATGCATCATACGGATCACTGTACTTTGCCTAATGTCCAAGTGCTTTGAAACTGTATTTTTGACCTGTTTTTGTTGTTTTAGGAATGTGGCTCTTACTGTCTCAGAATTAAAACTCCAGGTTAGAATTAGGGGGAGGAAATAAAGTGGCAGGACCAAGAATTTTCAGAACTGACAAGAGGCTTGTGTCAAAAGTGGAGAGCAGGGAGGGAGGTGTACTTTTACCCAGAAGCCCAAGAGTCTGTGTACAAAACAGTATACAAATAAGGAGCTCATTTGCCAATGAAGATGGCTTTGAAGTATGTGAGCAGGGTGTATCAATCTGAACCAAAGTTAGGGATTCTAGGGTCTGTCCCTCCCGCCCCCAAATCCTCCTTCACATTTTGAGTCTGTTAGGCTGACCTTGAGGGGTGTGAGAGAAACTGCACACTGGACTGTGGTTCAGCTGTGACAGGAAGGGGCTTCTAGAGGTAACAGCCAGGGGAATCTTCAGGTCCAGGGTGAAGAAAGGGGTTTGGAAAAGTTGCAGCACATGCCCCCTAAGCTTGAAAGGCTGTGTTGCCATGTAACAGTTAAGGCTAGTGAGAGTATGCAGTCTCACAGGTTAAGTCACTGGGCATTGCAATCTGGTGAAAGGAAGTAGCCCTCTTTTCCTATACTATGCAAAAATTCCAAACAAGTATTTATTATCTGGCAGCTTTGTGCAAACACCTCCACGTCTATCTGCCCACACAGAATACAAGGAGTTTTAACAAGACTTTGTAGGAGCTTCACACAGTAATGCGCGCTTGCCATTCCAGCTACCCAGGAGGCTAAGGCAGGCAGAGGGTGAGTTTGAGATCAGCCTTTGCTACTTAGATAGCCAGTATCATCTCAGGAAAAGAAAGAAACATACCCACTCCACCCTGAGAATATAGGGTGTATGTATAAACTGTGTTAAAACAAAAATTTACTTTCTCAGTTTTGGAGGCTCAAAGGTCCAAAATGAAGGTCTCATGGAGGTGTAAAGGGCCCTTTTGCTGACTTGTAGATGGCCAACTGTGTTCCAGTTTAGCCTTGACTGGGGATGTACAGATCTTTTTCTCTGAGTTCCATCTGACTAAGACCTTATTTAATCTTCAGTCTCATAAAGGCTCTAGTTCCAACAGCATCACCTTGGGGTTAGGCCTTCAGTGTCCAGACTTGAGGAAGACACGTTCATTCTGTAACTGAGTGTGGGCCACAGAAGTTGTATAGATACCGAATAACAAAGACTTTGTCATTCCCATTTCTAGGCATATTATGGTCATATTCTTAAAATCCTAAGCCTTAGCAATGAAGAGTTCTGTGCTACAAACCTCCAAAGCAGGAGCTTTTGAAATTCATTTGGATTCTGATAGATTCCTAAATGAATAGAATTGACTCAAACACACCTTCCTAGTTACTGTTTGGATTCTGCAGGAGACTGACTTGATGTTGCTTCTTCTCTCTAGGTTCTTCTTTGTGGTCCAATTGGTCCAAAGCTGCATGAACTTCTTGATGACAATGTGTTTGTTCCACCAGAGTCACTGCAGGAAGTGGACGAGTTCCACCTCATCCTAGAGTACCTAGCAGGTGAGGAAGGCAGGGGTATGGGTGGTGGAGCATATGAGTTGATGGGAGGATGGGAAGAGGACTGTGTGGTGCAGGGGATGACTGTGCCAGAAGTCCTTGTCATAGTAGGCTCCTGAACCAAAGATTTCCCAGCCCATTGTCTTAAGGCGCTGCCATCAGCCATTGTCTCCATGGAGTATAACAGTATTGAAGACAGTGCTCCCTCCCATCTGCAGACTGCACTGGTATGAACCTAGGGAAAGAGGCTGCAGGAGAGACCTGTCTTGATTAAAATTAAGAATTTGTTCAGCACATGCTTATAATAAAGTTTTTTTTTTATTACCAAGAGCTAAGAAGGGCAGCAAATGTTAGCTCAGTTCTCTTGGATTTTGCCCTGAACTTTGCAGGCCCAGCCCTTCCAGGCTGCTTGAGGTTGGTACCAGCCCTCTGGCAAGCTTTCATGGGAGCACGTCATTCTTTTCCTAGAGGTGAAATGCAGTGTTATTTATGTTTCTTCCTGTTACATAATATTCCAGTGTTATGAGTTCAAAGTAACCCATCCCAGTGGATTTTATGTTATAAGAATGAAGGTCTGATTCCTCAACAAGTCTTTAATACCTGGACACAATTAATTTTGTGTGTTTCCCATTATATCTTTTCCTGTGCTGAAGAACTCTATTTTCTGACTGGGCATCCACACAGACCGATGGGTGTCCTAGAGCAGTACTTAATGGTCTTCAGTGAGTCATTTCTAAGTCAAACAGGGACCCTCGTCTAAAGTAATAAACTGTCATGTGTGGTACAAATATATGCTTCTTGAAAAGTACCCCTTTCTCAAAGTACACAGAAGGGATTAGATGTTTCCAGTTCTCTGACACACACTAGAAACAGCCGGGGACTTACGGAGGGCAGGTCTAAACTTAGAAACTGAATGTTTTAGTAGGAAATTGACATTTAATAATACCCAGGCTTTGAGTTGCTGAGTTCAGTTTCCCCAAATGGGACATAAATGTGCCTTTTACCACTAAATGTGGTGGCAAAGATGAACCTGGGAATAGGTTTTAAGCCTTGTGAGCTGCTTTAGGACCACTGCCTAGAAGGTTCTGTATCACTAAGGTGTGTGCCAGGGCCCTGCTCCTGCCACTTCTATAGGCACCCTGCCACTCTATAAGCCTGGGCATTTTGCAGTTAATTTCTTACGGGAGTGGAGATGGTACTGTGTCAGAGCTCTGACTCTTTTGGTAGGGAGCCCACTCAGCTCTCTCAAAAAGAATCTCTGTCCTTCACTTGATAAGCCTCCTATTTTTTTCTTTCAGATGCCTAGGTTTTTTGTTTTTTGTTTTCTTGGACAAAGCAGTGGCCTTCTGTTAGCCTCGAGTGAAGCTGCACTGCCATAGGTTCCAGGTAGAGAGTCTGATGGCAGCAGCCCTCGGTAACCTTAACAGAAGCAGTTCCTGGCTTTTCAGTAGCCTGGACTGGTAAATTCCAAGAACATTTTTCAACTTTATTTTTCTTTTTTTCTTCTCTCTGTCCTCAGAAAAAGCTCACTTTCAGGCCTAGTCTGGGAATTAAGTGAGTCACTGCAGAGGGTCACTGAGTTGACAAATTGAGAGAAGAGATTGCTTGCAGAAACTAAGAGAGTTTGGTGAGGAGAGGAGCATTAGCTGCACCTGTGTCAGGCCACTCCCTCAGTCCTGTCTTGTGGAAATAGCAGCATTCTCCATTCTCTCCTGTCCTGCCTTGGAAAGGCCTGTTTACTTTTGCCTGGTCATTCCCTGAAGAACTCAGTGGCTCTTTTCCCCAGGCTAAGAGGGACAGTACTTCCTAGAAGTGTCCTATGGAGAATACGTTGTTTTAACCATTGTGTAGTCTTGATTGCAGAAGTACTAGATTTTTATTTTATTTTTTTTGTCCTTGTGGTCATTTAGGTCATCTGTCTGCTTTCTGATTCCCTTGTTCTTTGCTAATTCATTCTTGTGGCTGTGTGGCAGATGCGTTGTGAGGCAGTGGGGATGTGATGAGGGAAACATCGCCTGCCCCTCAGAGCAGGGGCTGTAGGCGATGGATACCTAAATAGGTCAGTGCAGAACTGTGCCAGGTCCTGCAGTAGGGCACACTAGTGGCCCTGCCGAGGAAGTAGGAGAAGGACGCATTTAGGCAAGAAGTAGTATTTTAACTTGCCACTGAATAGTCACTACGCCAAAGCCACACTGCACAGAAATGGCTGGAATACCTAGATAGTCGTAGACCACAAGCCCAGAAACCTCCAGTGGGCAGCAGCAAAAGGTGCAGTCAGCTAGGCTCAGGCTTTTAGCCTATTTAGCTTTCGACTCTGAAAAGTGCTCAGGGTATGGCCCTTGAGAGGGCAGCATGGCCCATCTGTTGGGTGTGCTGGCATACTATGTATGCTGATATGTTCTGTGTACTCCTGTAGGGCAGTCATGTGCTCTGTAGTCATGGCCTGTGCTGGAGTTCAGCAGAGCTGTTTTGGAACTAAAGGGGAGCTGGTGACCTTAAAGGCACAGGGCTTATCCTGTTTCTGTTTCTTTATTAGATTTGGGTTTAGGTTTTGATTTGTGTTTTTATCTACTGCAGTCCGGTCCTGGATGCAGCACCCTGCAGACTTTACACTGCTCTAGGGTCTGCTCAGAGCCGAGGCTCCTGTGAGGCCCCTGCGAGGCCCCTGCTGTGCCCTGCAGCTGGGAAACTGAAAGCCTCTTCCTTTTCTCCCATGTGTTGACTGGGATTTTCTAGGGGAGGAGTGGGGCCCGTTTAAAGCTCCCCATGCCAACCGGTTCATCTTCTCTCACGACCTCTCCAACGGGGCCATGAATATGCTGGAGGTGTTTGTGTCTAGCCTGGAGGAGTTCCAGCCTGACCTGGTGGTCCTCTCTGGATTGCACATGATGGAGGGACAAAGCAAGGAGCTCCAGAGGAAGAGGCTCTTGGAGGTAATGGCTCTGTTACAGACCCATAGGGCTCAGCTGGTGTTTTCTATCGGGCTCCTGCCACTGAGCCTCTAGCTGATGCTGGCTTGTCTTAGGCTCTGCTCTGTCAAAGTAGTAGCAGGAGAAAGGCAATTGAAGACATCTTGCCTGAGCCTCTACATGCTGTGCTTAACTGAGTGTGGCTGCAAGCTGCAGGGTTTGTAGCTATGTCCTGTGTTTTCTGTACCATCTCACTTCACACTGGCTATGCTGTGCTTCATGCAGGTTTGTATACATTGGGGCCAATGGCTCAGATTAGGTCCCAGGAATAGGAAACATGAACATACGGGTGCAGTTCTGTGTCCTCTTATTCTAAAGCCCTGGTTGCTCCTTACAGAGTAGAGTTTTTCTATTGGGAAAAGCAGCCATTGTTCACAGAGGAGGTGGGGACCCACGCTACTCCTAGTTCATGAGGACACAAAGGGTGTTTTGAGTACATCCAGGCTACTCAGGACCTAATCTTGCCCTCCCTCCTGCCTGACTTCTATCCTAATGGCACTACTGTCCTCTCTGCAGGTCGTGACCTCCATTTCTGACATCCCCACTGGTATTCCAATTCATCTAGAGCTGGCCAGTATGACCAACAGGGAGCTCATGAGCAGCATTGTGCATCAGGTAAACCACATGGGCCATTCACTGGCTGCCTCTGGCCCTTGGGCCTCAAAGGGAAGCTCCTTTCTCCCATGAGATCAGATGTTTGGGCTCTTTCAGGTTTAGTGACTGACGCGTAGGTGTTGTTTCACTAAGCTCTAAGTATGGATGAGCCAGAATGGATCAAGGACTGTTAGGATAATATTTCCTACTGTGTTAGGGCTGTGGCAGAATAACCGATGGCCTGAGACATGTTTCTTCCTTTAGAGAGAGGATGTTGAAGTGAAGAGTGTTGGGCATTTTGTTTGTTTTGCAAATTTCAGAGACAAAGCTGAAAGCCCAAGTCAGCTCCTTTCAATTCAACACAAACTTTAGGTAAACATGACTCCCTAGTGCTAGGTCTCTTAGGTCCTCTCCCTTTAGACAGCAGGGATGATTTGGATAAGTCCCACTGAGCCAGGCCTACACACCTGGGCTGGCATGTCAGCTTAGCTACTCACTAGCTTTATGAGCTTAGGTGACATATGAACTTACACCAGATAGTGTGAAAAGATCTGGGGTGACATCTGCTTCCACCCCATACCTGCTCAGCAATCTCATCAGTTTCATTTGTAACTCCAGTCTTATTTTATGCATTGGTAAGAAAACACGGAAGTTTAACAGGCAGGATGCCTGCTGCCCCCGTGAGCTCCCAGTGGTGAGTGTCTAATCTGTGTGCAGAGGCAAAGGTACAGGGAAGAGCCTCCACAGCACGTCTTCTGCCCTTTCTACAGTGACATATAGCAAGTCTAGGTCTGGAGGGTATTGAGGCAACTCTGTACAGTTTCCCAAGTAGTCATGAAGTGGAAACAGATTTAATTCGTGAAACTGGTTTCAGAGACAGGCCATGGTAAGAAGAAAGACGATCCCTGCCTGACATTTCATCATTGGCTGTGTCCTAATACTAATACACCAGGAGCTAGGTTGTGTCCACCAAAAAGAGACCTGTCATTATTTTTGTTAGCAGGTCTTTCCTGCAGTGACTTCTCTTGGGCTGAATGAACAGGAGCTGTTGTTTCTCAGCCAGTCAGCATCTGGACCTCATGCTTCTCTCTCCTCCTGGGATGGTGTTCCTGATGTGGGCATGGTCAGTGACATTCTCTTCTGGATCTTGAAGGAACATGGGAGGAGTAAAACCAGATCCTCAGATCTCACCAGGATCCATTTCCACACGCTGGTCTACCACATCCTGGCAACTGTGGATGGACACTGGGCCAACCAGCTGGCAGCTGTGGCTGCAGGAGCTCGTGTGGCTGGGACACAAGCCTGCGCCACTGAAACCATAGATGCCAGCCGAGTATCTCTAAGAGCACCTCAAGAGTTCATGACATCCCATTCGGAGTCCGGCTCCAGAATTGTATTAAACCCAAATAAGCCAGTGGTGGAGTGGCACAGGGAGGGAATAACCTTCCATTTCACACCTGTGTTGGTGTGTAAAGACCCCATTCGAACTGTGGGCCTTGGTGATGCCATTTCAGCTGAAGGCCTCTTCTATTCAGAAGCACACCCTGATTAGGAAGACTGTAGGCAGTTTGCGTGAGGAATGAAAACCACCCATCTTAAGAATTCCAGGAATAATATAGCTTGGAAAATAGGCTGTGGGTGTCAAAACAGTTCCTAGACCTAATTGGAAGACAGCCAAAGAAATCACAGCAGATTAAACTATACAGATACATTCCAGCCTGTTGGCAATTGCATAAAAACACTTCAGGTTTAATTGAAACTTAGTCATGTACTAATGAGATTTTTGTTTTTTATGTTGCGTTACAAAGGTTAGAGCCTCCATTCCTGAGTCCCCAATTGATGTACCACCAGGTGTTACATGACACTTAACTCTGGAGAGCTCATCCAGCCACAGAGAGCACTTTTCTCCTTGACCACTAGAGAAGGACAGTCCATCCCCACAAGCTCATCAAGCCTGGCAAAGGCAGTCACGACAGCTTATGTTCCTGGCAGAGTCAAGCTGTCCATTCAGTGTTACAGTGACAATATTTGATGTGCATTCCTTCTCAGCCTCCTGCTCTGACACAGGTCAGAGCCACAAGAAAGGATAAAACTGTCCTGTGCTTTATGATCGCAGACTGGAGATGCTCAGCAAGGCCTGAGCCGCCTCATCAATCTAAACTTGCTTGGAAGGACCATGCCTTCCTGCCCCAGCTCCATAGACTAGGGCTGGCTGGACTCAGTCAGCCCCATTGCTCAGCCCTGGAAGAGCTCTCTGCAGCAGAACCCTGGTACTTGTTCCTCCTGAGCCTTGAAGAGATCTGCTTTACAACTGGAATGTGCTTCTGTGTAGAACACATGTGTTTCATGTTTGCTTTGACACAGCCATTAAAGAGTTTGACCTCATAAGAGCCCCAAGATCATGAATAAATGTGTCACGTTGTATATTTTTTTAATAAATCAAGATTTCTGTGTGCTTTTAAAAATATTAAAAGAATTTACATTTCAGGGATCCTAAGTCTAATTGATTTTGTTCTTATCTTACTCTGGACATGGCACTTGGCTGCTGAGGCCTTTGTTCTTTGTTCCCACCAATGGGTTATGTAGTCCCTGAGCTGAGACCTAGCAGTAGGCTTGTCAGGATCAGTCTCAGAAGCTACTGCTGTGGAGCTACCTTCAAGATAAATGAAAGCATAGTCATGTCAAAGAGCCAAAAGCTTCCTAGTTTAAAGTGCAAGATGTGTGTGGCACAGGACAGGAGCCATTTACGCCATCCCTGCAGCTGCTCTGGGTAAGCGGGAAAGTCTTGCTCTTTTTTAGAGAAAACTGAAGTCTACACAATTATGAATCTTGAAATTGAAAGCAAACATCTAAGGATATTGGTGGCTGTCACCTCCAAGGAAGCTCAGTTAAAATTAGTTTTCTGGGAGGCAGAAACAAGCAGATCTTTTAGTTTGAGGCCCGCCTGATCTACACAGTTAGGCCCTGTCTCAAAAAAAAAAAAAAAGTTTCTATGCCTTTTCTTTTTAGTCACCTAAGTGCTGAGATTCAGGTGAGCACCACCAGGGCTTCAGCATTTCAGGAAGCTGAAGTGAGAGGAGATAACTTTCTTAAGGCCAAGACTTTGTAAACTCTCATGTGTTCTTTTCCTTGGTCTTTATTTGTTCAGCTTCTGTCCTAAGTTAGTCTCAAACACCTCTCTGGGTGTTGCTGGTAATACCAGTAAAGACTATAGTGACAGGTGAAGTGAGCGCCACTTAGGCCACTGGCTTGTTTGCTGCCCCCTGAGAATTAGCAGGGCCAGCTTTGGCACCACACTCCCAGCCCCTCTAAGTGTTTGTCAACAGATGGGCCTTGGGCATTAATGACTGCTAGATCCAGGAGGCTGGAGAGTGCCTACTGCAGTGAGGAAGACCCAGTTCAGATCCCAGCACCTACACTGTCAAACACAAAATAAATTAATTTGTTTGTCTAAAATTGATAGGTCAATTTTTGACGAGAGTAAAATGTACCAGAATGTATGTTAGAAGGTTTTAACTGTATTGTATAGAATGAATGTCCACAGACTTGACAGGGCATACACCTGTCTGCAGAATGCCTTTCTGTGAAGGAGGCTAAGCCATAAAAGCAAGACTAGAATCTGTTGCCTGGGATGAATGTGCAGAGGTGGGTGGAACTCAACAGGTGGGGCTGTGCTCCTCAACCCCAGACTCAGGTTTCCACACAGGGTTTATAAGGAGGCATAGGGTTTGATCATTCCCTAGCCAGTAATAGAGGCCACCTAGAAACTGTACATGCCCTGGTACACTCCCTTGAAATTGATTTAACCTGGGAAAAGCTGCAGCCTACAATACCATTAGAAGATAAGATGGCAGTCAAAGTCAGGTAACGCTTATCATCACATTGAGTCTGCATTCTATTCTCTTACTGAGGGGCTTAAGGCAAGGGTACACATCAGTAGGCATAATCCAAATTTATGAGGGGCATCTGAGTTGGCAATTGTTACTTGATAATGCTGTCTAACAGGTTCCCTTGGCTTAGCCTTACTTAGCTGTAAAATGGGGCTATCATGGTACCTTCCTCTTGGGGTTGTTTACAGAGGAGACAGAAGCGCTCTGCACGAATTTAACACAGTATACAGCACATAATTTTAAGTTTAATAATCACTTCTCACTAAGATGAACACGCAATCTCTGGACCTACGACCGCTTTAAGTCATTTGAAAGCTGTTGTTGTGATACAGCTTTTTCTTGTTTTGTTGTGTTTTAGGTTAAAAATTTGCCGGGCGGTGGTGGCGCACGCCTTTAATCCCAGCACTAGGGAGGCAGAGGCAGGCAGATCTCTGTGAGTTCAAGGCCAGCCTGGTCTACAAGAGCTAGTTCCAGGACAGGCTCCAAAGCCACAGAGAAACCCTGTCTCGAAAAAACAAAACAAACAAAAAAATTTATGTGATGAAGCTGCACAATTTATCACTTGGTAAGTCTCAGCAAATGTATTTCCATCACCAGCTAAATCCTCCATGCCTCCTCCAAGTCATCCCACCCCTAACCCTGACCCCTAGTCAACTATTCTTTCCCTCCACTGCCTAGTCCTATATAAAGCTACTCATTGAATATAGAGAGTCACGCCGGGCAGTGGTGGCACATGCCTTTAATTCTAAAAAAAAAAAAAAAAAAAAACCCACAGAATATAGAGTCATGCGTGTTTCATACAGCTCCGTATTTTATGGCTGTAAGTACATACAAGTTTCCACTTTGAGGTAAAGAAGCTCTCACCAACAAGAGCTCGAATAGGTTCTTTTCAGATGAGAAACTGTAGGACCAGAGTTGCCAGGCTACACTCTTGCTGACAAGGTCAGATTCTGTCTTGTTCTTGCTAACAGTGGGAGTTTTCAGCGTTCAGTTGGAGCCATTCTGGTGGGTAATAGACTGCTTTTTCTGTTTCCCACGTGACACGCTAGGCGCTAGTGCTCATTGGCCACTCCTATACTTTCCTTTGTAAAGTTGCACACTTTGTCCTAATTGGGTGTTGGGTTCGTGTGATAGTTGCTTTTCTTATTATTGAGATGTACAATTTCTTCATGTTTTCAGGTCTGATAAGGTCTTTGTTAGGTCTGTTTTCTTCAAGCTTCAACCTAATGTTAATGTCCTAACAGTTGTCTTCCCTAGGAAATATAATGACACATAATCCATGCAGTCTCAGGTGGGAGTTTCTTGGTGCTTTATAACTTCAGTGTTTACAGTTAGGTCTGCAATGGAATTTGACTTAATTCCTATGCATAGTGTTAATCTGAGGACAGATTTATTTTTTATTTTATGTATGTGTGTGTAGATAACATAGTTTTGAAATATTGCTCACATTGTGGAATGACTAGATATTCAGATCATCATTGGGATCATGCAGTTTGTGGGTATTTCAGACTGGCTTTTTTCACTTAGTATTATGCACTAACCATAGATTTTCTCAGCTTGATACAGCTCCATTTTGTACTCTTCCTTTTGTCTGGCTCTACTGAAATTTATTCACCCACTTACTTGTGCATATCTTGATTTGCTTCCAGGTTTGGGCATCTGTGTGGGGGATTGTGATTAGTTCCAGTTCATTTCAGCAAATACGTTAAGTGTGACTCTTGGATTATATGTTTAGTTTGTTTAGTTTTTAAAGAACCTGCCTATGCTGAAACCTTGCTAGCACTTAGTCTTGTCAATGTTTTGGATTTCAGTCTTTCCAAAGGCTCAAAGCCATAGCTGTATCTGTGATTATCACTTTGTTTCCTAAGTCTGTTAAAACTATGCTGTGAGCTCCCTTCATAGAGTAACTTTTTATTCTTTTCAGGATGAATGAGAAACTGAATGTAGACACCCAGAAGAATGGACATGTGCAGCCTAAGTCCAAGCACTATGGAAAGCATTGCCTTGTGACTATTCCTGGAAGAAAGGTGCCGTGTCGCCCCTGAGGAATGGGGAAATGAGCAGGCCTCTTAGTTTCTACCAACTTTACCTGAAGAGAACAGCACTATGCCCCTGTCTGTCCTCAGACACTAAGGCTTTAGCCAGGGGTGGTGGCACACACCTGTTAGCCACAGCATTTGAAGGTAGAGGCAGGAAGATCAGGTGTAGAGGCTATTCTCTCAGCTATATAGTGAGTTTGAGGCTAGCCTGGGCTACATGAGACCCTGTCTTAAAAAATATTTAAAGTCTTCTCAGAGTAAGGAATTCAGAAAAATCTTAGATTTTTTTCCCTCTACTTTTTATAAAATGAATAGTTTAATCTCTACATGGGCTTCTGTTGCCACCACTGCTTCCCCAAGGGTGCATCCCTGCTTGGTGAGGAATGACCAGGGGCTATGTCCAGTCACAGGTTCTAATCCTGTGCATCCTGGCATGTACCTTCTGAAACAGGTTTTCTTTCCCAACTATAGGTTCCTCCGCAATAGACTTGCTCTTTCTGACAGATACTTTATGGTAGACACACTCCTGAGACTGACTACCCTTCCTGAACTCTTTCTCTTTTTACCTTCCATAACACCACACCCTGCTTTTCTCTTTGAATAGCTGTTTTCCTTCTTTTTTTTTTTTAATGTTTTGTTGAGGCATGTGTAGCCCAGGCTGGCCTCAAACTCACAGAGCTCCTCCTGCCTCTGCCTCCCGAGTGCTGGGATTGAAGGCATGTGCCACCACTGCCGGGCTTGTTTTCCTTTTTCTGTCTCTGCCTTCATCTTAAAAAGACTTTCTGCCGGGCGGTGGCGCACACCTTTAATCCCAGCACTCGGGAGGCAGAGGCAGGCGGATCTCTGTGAGTTCAAGGCCAGCCTGGTCTACAAGAGCTAGTTCCAGGACAGGCTCCAAAGCCACAGAGAAATCCTGTCTCGAAAAACTGAAAAAAGAAAAGACTTTCTAAGCCCATGCTCTTCAGCTAACACAAAAATCCAGATTCTTCTAGCTCAGTGGTTCTCAACCTCCTAACGCTGCAACCCTTTAATACAGTTCCTCATGTTGTGCTGACCCCAACCATAAAAAATGATTTTGTTGCTACCTGACAACTATTTTGCTAGTATTATGAATTATGATGTGCACTATCTGTTATGCAGGATATCCGATATGCGGCCCTTGTAAAAGGGTTGTTTGACACCAAAAGGGGCTACAACCCACAGGTTGAGAACCATTCCTCTAGCAAAACTTTTAAACAGACTTCTTTCTTAGGTCAGGTGATTTAGGTGTCTAGAAGGTATCATTAGGCTATCTCAAAGACAGACCAGCTTATAAACAGACTTGAAAAGTCCTTGATCCTAGTCATCCACATTCCTAGCCCAGAATGAGTAACTAC
Organism: Ondatra zibethicus; assembly: GCA_004026605.1. NCBI lineage: Eukaryota > Metazoa > Chordata > Mammalia > Rodentia > Cricetidae > Ondatra > Ondatra zibethicus. Next base: position 118,483 of record PVIU01000969.1, read on the forward strand.
CTACCTATATAGCCTCTTCTCATTTGCCACCTACAACCAGACCCTCCTTTCTACAGGTTTAGCACTTGGGTTTCTTTCATTTTTTTTTTTCTTTCTTTTATTCTCCTCTCCCTCTAAGCCTATCTATCCCCTTATTATTTCTCACCAACACCTTTTAGTTTTAGTTAATCAATTTAGTCTATACTACCCTTCATGCTGATGTAGAGGTGAGTTTTCTTGATTACTTCATGACAAATCTGCTACCTGGGCAAAGGAATTACCATGCTTGTCATCAGAGATGAGAAAACTGAAGAGGGCCTCTGTTCAGTACTGTAAATCAGACCTAGCCATACTATCAAAACTCCACACTCTGGCTTGACAGCGTGTCAGTTTTCCAGCTGCCAGCACAGTGAAACTGGGACTGCCTCTATGGGCCAGCCTTCTAGGCTGCTGCGAGGCTGAACTATAGCTAAGACCAGGCCTGGAAATAGGTAAAAAACAAACAAAAAAAGACAGTGATCACAGGTTTTTGTGTTTTTGTTTTTTTAAAAAGCTTTTATTGAGACCTCTTTGTGGTCCATAATCTTTACAAAGGCCACTAATGGGCCAGAAGAGCATCTGTCAGCATTTATCATTGATTGTCTTGGTTAAAATTCTTTGGCTAAGAGCGCTGTTCTATTTTCAGCTGTACTAGGGATCAAACCCAGGGCCTTGGCAAACTGAGCAACAGCTCTAACAACTGAACTATGCCTTCAGTCACCCTACCCACACCCTTTTCTTTAAATCCTTGTTGCCAAGTCCAGACCAGCCTTGACTCCTACTACTTATACTGACATGATCTGGCTCCAGAGTCTAACCTCTTTCATTCTTTAAAGAATGAAAATAGGGACTTGTTTTAGATTCTCAGAGCAAATATAGCTAGGATACATTCCAGATTGGGTCTCAACTTAATCTAGGGGGTGGGGGGAAGGAGCCTTTTTTAACTAGGTTCTTAATCCAAGGTTTGTGTTTACAGTGGGGACTGATATGTTTCCACAATCCAGTGAGAATGGGGCTACATCGCCACAGGCTACTGAAGAGGTCCCTTTCCCTTTATCAACATAAAAGTCCTTCATTGAGTGATGATCTTTGATCATTTGCTTTGCTGACTCTTGGAGCTATACATGCAGGGCCTCAAGCCTATCTAGCATGTCTTCTCCCTTGTTCCTAGATGATGGGGCCAGCCAAGAGCTGCATGGGCCTTAGGTTCCTCCTGATCATCACAATGCACCCTGGGTTCTGTTTTAATTCTGCAGTGCTCACCCAGGGAACAGAGCTGGCCTCCACCTGCCTGGTCCTATGACCGACCACCTTCTATATGGTCTCACCAAAGAGACCCCCTACTCCAGGGTCATCCTGTTTTTCTCGTGTCTTTTGCTATTTTTCTTTCTTTTGTTCGGATGCTTCTGTTGGACTTGCCTCCACAGTGGACTCTGGCTCTGGTTCCAATGGAAGTGACGGTGGTTTTGTGAGCTGGGCTCCTCCTACAGCACCTTGCAAAGAAACAAAACTTGAATTCTTAGTTATGCCATTTCATAAGAAATCATTTAAGCGGGAACTCTGTATTGTCTGAGACTATCAAGACTGTAGTGCATCCTTCAGCTAGAAGGGATGCCCATAACTGAAGGAATAAAACATTAAGCGAAAATGCACAACAGCATGCACTTAATAATGCATTTCTAAACCTAAAACCTGACTACGCAGCTAAGCCTGCCTGTACTGTTATCTGCCTAACAGCTTGCCCTTCAGAAACAAATGCTGGTTTTCACTCTGGGCCTTCCCCCACTTGGCTAGTACTAAATTGGCCATGAGTTTGCAGTGTGCAAGCCTTACTCAAAGCTGGGATCTCTGCTAACAGAAGTAGCTTTTCTCCATTAAGTCTTCACAGAGCTCTGTGTAGCCTCCTACCTGAAGGGAGCTTCCTGTATGCCGCTGCTGAAGACATCGCCTGTCCTAGCACTTGATTGGAGCCCAGAGGCTGCTGGAGAGCAGATTTGTTGGCTGAATTGGTCCGGTGCTTTGACTTGGGATCTTTGGCTGGCTTGGTCCAAACTAGTGCCTCTCCAACCTGGAGGGCAGCTCCCAACTTCTGAGCCATCTCTACCATCTTGTGCCCACATGGGAAGAAAAAAAAGCAATTGACAAGACCAGCAGAGCCAAGCTGCCTGCTGGTACTAGCAGTTGAAGGAGGAAGTACTTATAATAAGGAAATCACTTTCAAGTGCTGGGATTACAAGTGTTTTCATGCTTGGCCTACGGAAATCATTCTTTAACGGAGAATAGAAGTTGCTTACTGGATACCAAGGGGACTCCTTACAGGATCTCAAAATGCAATAATTAAAGTTTGATGCTTCACTGGCCAAACTGCCTGTTCCTGATAAACTGTATTAGTGAAAACATAACTCAGCAAACCTGAATTATTTTGTTCCTTCTAGCAATATTTGTCTAAGACTAAATTGTCTAAAACTGGTAATTTCATGCTGCAATGAACATGAAGCCGAAAGAAACATGAGCTTATACCTTTCATCTGCTAACAGTTTGCTTAATAACAGATATGATAATAATGATGATAACATGATAATGATAATTGCTAATAAGAGACATACCTCAGAGTCAAATTCTAGAGGACTGTTGTCCTTAAGAAAGTTGACCTTCTTCTCCATCTCCTGGTACTGGGTCAGGGCACCCTTTTTCTCACCCTGGTTATACAGCAGCACAGCATAGTTCAGGTTTACTAAAGGGTTACACCTGTGGCAGAGAGACAGGGACTCTGTGGGACTAAGGCTCTGCCATAATTAGTCATTTGAAAATCCTTCTCATTATATGAAATCCAAACAAAACTAGGGTTGTCCCCATTATACAGCAAAGTGCTGTTATGACTGACCGACGAACCAGTGTCAAGGAACTAACTGCCCAAGCAGCAAAGCAGGATAAGGATCAAGACTGGCATCAACAAAGCCTCCCAGGGAAGGGCTGAACAAGAAATCCCAGACCTGTTGTGTAGAAAATGCTGGTGGAATAAACTTCCCCCAGGGATCTTGTTTATTTTTGATTAAGATGAGCCCAGAGTCCCAGCTGCTAATCTGTTTAGCTCACAGCTTATCAGTAACCCAAGCCAGAGTGCTGCTAACTCTTTGACTTGCTTTGGATTCCTGATTACAGAGCCCAGAACTGGAAGTTGTTTTCTCAAGCTTTTAATTCTTGCCAAGCTCTACTTGCTTAAGAACCACAACCTTCTAAATTTATGCCGCATAGTGACTAAGCTGACTCCAGCAGCATTAGTCTTAGGGCACACTTTGCAGAATAACACTCCTTGGCCCTTCCCCACAGAACAGAATGCTCACTTATCCAGGCGGACAGCTTCTGCATAAGCTCTCTTGGCATTTTCTGTATCTTCCAGATTGGTCAGAGCCACTGCCACAGAGAAAATCAGGAGAGCTCATCTTAGCAAAAATAATACTTAGAGCACTCATCTTCAGCTTAGTGCCACCTCAGCATGCGCCCTACTTCTGCCACAGCTTTTCAGGGATTGCCTTGTTCACACCCAAACCAAGTTCTCCATTCGTCCCCACCTGCCTCCAGCCTCTCACTGACTTACAAATACAGTGACCACATCATTGTCCTAAAATCCTCATCTTATAGATGATGTTCTCCACAATGATTTCTAAAACTTTTAGTGAGCCACAGAACATTCACCTTTTTTTTTTTAATCCAAAATCAGGATTTCCTGAGAGCCTAATATATAAACCTAAAAATAGCTATTCTGAAAGTACTGGCAACTCCACCTCCCCAGCAGCCAAACAGGCAGCTATGAGAACAGGGAATACAGAAGGACCCTGTGTCATTCCACAGACCCACACTATGTGGCCATTCAAGCCTAGTTAGTCCTTTGGACCGTGTGAGGCTGGCTCTACTTTGTCAAGCTAGAACTGGTGCTTCTGCCCTGGTGAGGCACTCTTATCTTACAGTAAGGCTCCGAGCCTCTCCTGTGTTCTCCAAACAAACATGTAGTTGCTTTTGACCTTTCTCTCATAAATTGAAAACACCACAGGAATGACTAAAATACACACCAGAAAATACTCCCCAGAAGAAATATTTCATTAGTTTTTTAAAATGATTTTTGTTGTGTTTGTGACAGTGTCAGGGTAATGTAGCTCAGGCTGGATTCAAATTCATTATCTTCCTGCCTCTACTTCAAAAGCTAGGATTATAGACACTTCTGCCCACCTTAATTTTAATTTATTTTGTATGATATAAATGGCAGTTGGGACTAGAATAATAGTCTAATTTGACCTGAACTACCAAAGATGAGTTATATTAACAAAAATATTAATGGGATCAATGGGACAGCTCAGTGAGTGAGAATCTTGCTGCCTAATGACTTGAGGTGGATCCCTAGAACCCATATGATGTGACGAAAAGAGAGAAACATCTCCCTCAAGTTATCCTCTGACCTTCATATGTATACTGTGATATGTTTGTTTCGATTTTTGTTTTTGAAAAGGGACAAATGATTTAGTAACCATGATAAATCCAAAGGTTTAACATTTATTATATTTAGCCATACAATCCTCACATTGATCCTGAGTATATACAATTAGTAGTAGAGGCAGAACTCTACCTTACACCCAGGTTCTTCATTATTGAGCTCAAATCAATTAGGTTCAGTATATATAAGTATATGAGGGCTGTTAGTACAGCACAGTGGTAGAGTGTTTACCTAGCTACATGCAAGGCCCAAGGTTCAGTCTCCAGCACAAAAAACAAACAAAAAAACACCAATAGGGGAAAAAAAAACATGTTAAGAGGGGAACTATGGGGGTCTGGAGAGATGGCTCAATGGTTAAGAGCACTTGCTGCTCTTGCAGAGACCCCCAAATTTGGTTCTCATACCCACATCAGATGGCTCACAACTCTCTGTAACTCTAGTTCCAAAGAACCCAATGCCTTTTTCTGGACTCACATGTGCATAAACTAACACACAGACATACACATATATACATAATTAAAAATAAATTTTTAATCCTTTTATAAAAAGCTAGGTTTAGTGGTACACGCTTTTAACCCCAGCACATTTCTGAGTTGGAGACCATGGTATGTTTCAGCCCAGCAAGGATCACATAGTAAGGCCTTGTCTCAAAAAGAAAAAAAAAAAAGCTATGGATGTGGATGATCTTGACTTAACCTGTTAAGACTCTGAATTCAAGTCCCTCAGTTAAAAACAACCACATAGAGCTGGAGAGATGGCTCAGTGGTTAAGAGCACTGGGTGCTCTTTCAAAGGTCCTGAGTTCAATTCCCAGCAACCACATGGTGGCTCACAACCATCCATAATGAGATCTGGTGCTTTCTGGTGTGCAGGCATACATGGAGGCAGAATGTTGTATACATAATAAATAAATAAATCTTAAAAAAAAAAACCAGATACTTGGTTACCTTTTCTTTTAAACTTCTTCAAACTGTGAGGCAGTAATTCTGGTTCCTATAGGATCTCCAAAGGAATGTCTATAGGATCTCCAAAGGAATGTCTATGTTAGGGCATTTAGCCACTGACTATGATCCTAATTAACTTTTCCACCATTATAACTCACAAGAAGGGGTTTCTATATGTCCCTTACCAGCCAAGAGCATGTAGAGTTCCCCCATCTTTGGCTGGAAGTTGATAGCTGCACTGAGAAAATGGAATGCTGATGCATACTGCTGCATAGTCAAATGGACAAGGCCCAGATTGTACAGAATCTTCCAATCGAAGGGTGCCAAGTAATTGGCTCGTTTTAGGCAGCTGATAGCCTGCAGAAACAGGGGCATTCAACCCAGGGTAAGACAAGCTCAGCAGACTCAATAGCCACATGGATTAGTATAAACAAGGACTATAAGGAACACTCACTGCCACATACTTCTTCTTGCCAAAGAAACACATTCCAATATTATTCCAAAGTGGAGGACTTTCTGGAATAGCACAAGCTACAACTCTGTATTTGGTGAGGGCAACATCAAAGTCCCCATGGGTCTGCATCATGCTGCCTGCTGCCAAGATGGCCTGAAAAACACAGTGCATGTAAAGTTAGTAATTCAGTCATCCAAGAAGTCCAAGGCCATGAGACAGTCTCCTGAGTATATAGTAAGCCCATCAGTGTTGCTTTCATTGGTTGAATAAAGAGACTGGCTTGGCCTTTTGATAGGGCAGCCCTTAGGTGGGCAGAGTAGACAGAACAGAATTCTAAAAAAAAAAGGACAGACACCATAGTTTTCCTCCCCGAGATGGACACTGGTTATACTCATGACAGTAAGCCACAGTCAAATGACAATACACATTAATGGAGATGGGCTAAATTAATATGTGAGAGTTAACCAATAAGGGACTGAAAATAATGGACCAGGCAATATTTAAATAAATACAGTTTCTGTGTAATTATTTTGGGAGTTAAGCTAGCCGGATGGACGGGAGCCAGGCAGGATGGAACAAACAGCCCACGTGCCTCATTACTACATATCAGCACAAGACATGAACAAGAAACTTCTCCTAGGTATGAATATATCCAAACTACTAAGACAAGTGCTCCTAAGAAATGTCTTTGGAGCCTGGTGGTGGTGGCGCACACCTTTAATCCCAGCACTCGAGAGGCAGAAGCAGGCAGATCTCTGTGAATTCGAGGCCAGCCATCTACAGAGTGAGTTGCAGGACAGACTCCAAAAGCTACACAGAGAAACCCTGTTTGGGAACAGCCCCCACACACACACCAAAAAAAAAAAAAAAAAAAAGAAAAAGAACAAGAAATATCTTTGGAATCCCACAGCATGAAAAACATATATTGTCATTGGCTCTATCTAGCTCCATTTGTTTCTTTCTAGCTAGGGAATTCAGTATTCTGGTAACTACTGCCTTTCATCTTCGTACAATAACTGCTCCAGAAAGCTCACATACACCTGTATATGGCTACTTAATACCCAGCTCTTTCTGGCTCAGGATGCAATGTGAGATGGCTTTAGTTTTTTTGGGGGGCGGGGGGGTTCTTTTGTTTGTTTTGGTTTTTCAAGACAGGGTATCTCTGTGTAACACACAGCTCTGCTGTCCTGGAACTCAACCAGATTGGCCCCAAACTCACAGACATCAATCTGCTTCTGCTTCCCAAGTGCTGGGATTAAAGGTGTGTGCCACCATGCCTGGCTTGGCTTTAGTCCAGCCTATCATTTCTTTAAGGTGTCAAGGTGGGGAGCCCACAGAGCCAGGCTACCGACTTCCTAAATGATGACCGAGCTAACACCCCAATCTAGTTACATCTTCCTCAGTAATGTTCATTCACTTGATTTTCTTTCTCACCCCAGGTCAATCTGGAAGTTATAATTTCAAATCCATTAGGATCAAGACATTCTTTGATAGTTGTTGTGGAAGATTAGCTAAATTCTCAAGTAACAAATGAACTCTAAGGGCACTCAGTCTTTGCAGCAGTTTGTTACCACAAATGTGCTTCTTCTGATGTGGAGCATCAACATTTTACCATAGTTTCAGTAAGAACTTTTTTTTTTTTTTAAGATTTACTTATTTATTATGTATACAGCCCACATGTATGCCTGCACACCAAAAGAGGGCGCCAGATCTCATTACAGATGGTTGTGAGCCACCATGTGGTTGCTGGGAATTGAACTCAGGACCTCTGGAAGAGCAGCCAGTGCTCTTAACCCTTAAGTTAAGAACTAACTTTTAAAAGTAAGAATTATATATAAAAGGTGTTTTCTGATACAGGGATGTACCTCAGTGGTAGATTACTTGCCTAGAACACACAAAGCTCTGGTTTTGTACCCTAGCACCAACATCCAGATACACACAAATTTAACTTCTTGGGTATTTAAAATGAGAAACCCTTCTGTTCCCTAGGGTCTGATCATCTTAGATCACAGGAAGGCTGCAATATACCTTGTAGTTGGCAGGGTCATAAGTCAGTGCATTCCCAAGATGTTCAAATGCCTTCTGGTAAACACCGAGCTTGAAAGAAAGCAAACCAAAGAATTTACCTCAGGGGGTGATGTGACGTTCAGGAGTCTAGCCAACTGTACCCTGAGTGGAAACATGCAGTCATTTGTGAATTTTCTTGACCCTGCCCACCCCCAAAATCATAATATTAAAAATAAAGTTGGTATACCAAATAAAATGCACATCTCCATATTTGTGAGATTTTCTTATTTTTTTCTTCTGATAAGGTTAAAGTACCTTCTGCTAAAAAACCATTTCAGAAACACTCATTCTGATCCATATTAATGCCTCCTGACTGGGACTGTGATAGTTAGCTTCATGTCCCTTTGGGCCTGCTCACAAGCCAAAGCCCAGCGGATCCAAAGCTAAACTCTTGGTTGTTCTTAAAGCAGTGGTTATGAAAACTACTTTAGAGACACAGAGGCTGAGCAGGGACCTGTCAGGTAGGCAGGGTAAGACAGCTCAGAGACCTGGGGCTTCGGGGACTCAAGTGGACAGAAGTGGCAGACTTAATAGCCCCATCCACATTTAGGAATCTGAAGGGAAGGGGAGGTTTCTTTTGCTCCTCTCTCCTGCAGGACCTTGGCTAGCAAGATGAACCAACAGGAACAATCTTGGCCTCAAAGTCCCACAAAACGGTAAAGTATGTCAGATTCTCCTTCTTCCCCACAACAATAAGATGAAAGCCCTCAAACTACACAGCTGTCTCGTGTGTGTGTGTGTGTGTGTGTGTGTGTGTGTATACATACTTTCCCTATTGCTTAAGAATTGCTATTATAGCTGGGCGGTGGTGGCACATGCCTTTAATCCCAACACTCGAGAGGCAGAGGCAGGCGGATCTCTGAGTTTGAGACCAGCCTGGTCTACAAAGCGAGTTCCAGAACAGCTAGGACAGGCTTCAAAGCTACAGAGAAACCTTGTCTCAAAAAAAAAAATTTGCTATTATACTAGACTGAAATAGAATTATGACTTGAGAGCCAATGTCAGTTCTTCTAGCAATGAGTATGTAAAACAAACCAAGGTTCATGTGTGCACTGTGACTGTTAGTAAAATGTGCGACATAGAGAAATGAAAGAGATCATCACAGATACAAACCCTGAAGCATTTCTAACACCAGTCTGTGAAAAAAACAGTTTTCATTACCTGTAAGTAGAGTAATCCTAAAGTTGTAAGAAGGTCTGTATTTTCTGGTGAGAACCTGTAACAGAGAGATGCTCACAAGGAAACCATGGCTATGCGATACAGACTTGAACAGCCATCTGCCCCACTGCCAACACCCAGAATCCTTTATTAAACCCCTTTCTTTCCCAAGTAAACTTCTGAGGGCAGTTTGGCACTTTCCTTCAAAAGCAAAACATCTCAATCCTGGCAACAGAGAAGGCCTGCTCAGCAGAACAAAATGGGACTTAGAATCCAGACTCCTTTTCAAAGCATCTATCTATCTATCTATCTATCTATCTATCTATCTATCTATCTATCTATCTATCTATCTATCTATCTGGTTTTTCGAGACAGGGTTTCTCTGTAGCTTTGGAGCCTGTCCTGGAACTAGCTCTTGTAGCCCAGGCTGGCCTCGAACTCACAGAGATCCACCTGCCTCTGCATCCTGACTGCTGGGATTAAAGGCATGCACCACCACCGCCCAGCCAGAGCTTTTCTTTTGGACCAATAGCAACCTTAAAAAAGAACTGCGATGAATGATTCATCACACTGAAAAGAATTAAGTGTAAGCCAAGTCAGTCAGGACACAGTATGCTAGTCCTTCTTTTGAGAAGTCTCTCTGCCCCTTTCCCTATGCTTACAATGGTAGGCAGCCTACTTCCTAAGTCATTTAGGACTCTAAGGCCCCTGACACTGTGCTCTCTAAACGAACTTGCCAAACTAAACAAAAGAAGGAAGGCACATACCAGCCCTTGGAAAGACTTAGACACTGGTCTCTCACTGATATTTGTCTTTGTCAAAATCCAGGGTTGAGACCATCTGAATATAGGAGCATCAGTTTCAATGGCTAATGCAACAAAGAGCAAGGAGCTGTATCATGCTTGTAAGGAAGGAAGGAAGATGTTTGTTCCCTGTAGGAAGTACAAAACCTGCAGAGTTAAAACCCAACCCATGCCGGAGCTGGCAAACAACTTTCTCAGTGAAATTGAGAATCTGCCTCTCACTTTTTGTGGTAAATATACATTTTGATCATGTCCCTTCCCAAACTGCATATTTAACTTGTGCTTCCCACTCTTCTGATTCCATCAGCACCTATCCCCCATCTGAGAACAGTCTTCTGCAAAGCTTCAGGTCTTGAACCTACCTTCTCAAATACTCAACTGTCTAGTTTTGTCCTCTGGAAAGCCGTGACTCAAATCTTTTGAGTGGTTACTATCACTACCCTCACTGGGGTTCACGTGCACTAACTCAAAATGCTACCTTGTATAGGATAAGGGTCAGGAACAGGCCTACTTTTCAGCATTACAGGAGCCTTTGACTTGTTCTATGGCTCCTTCCAACCTGTCCACATAAGCCTGACATTTTGATGATAGAAACTGCTATAGCGCTGGGCAGTGGTGGCACACGCCTTTAATCCCAGCACTCAGGAGGCAGAGGCAGATGGATCTCAGAATTCAAGTCAGACTGCTCTACAGAGGGAGTTTCAGGATAGCCAGGGCTATACAGAGGAACCCTGTCTCAAAAAAAAAAAAAAAAAAAAAAAAGAAAAAGAAAAAGTAAGAAAGAAAGAAATTGCTGTAGCTTACCAAACACAAGAGATTTTTCTGTCACAAAATGTGGTTAAATAAAATTGCAGAAAACAGTACTATGATTGATATAGCCAGAAAGTTCATCCTGTGGGCAACAAAGCTAAAAAGTGACCAGTACCCTGCACCAGTTCAAAATTTTAGTCCACGAGTCACACATATTCTATTCTGTGATCAAACAAGACACCTGAGCATTTGACTACAGCTGTCCTATTTAAAAGAAACAAGTCAGTTGCAAAGGCAGGTGGATCTCTGTAAGTTCCAGGCCAACCTCGTCTACATAGCAAGTTCAAGGCAGTCAGGGCTACATACTGAGATCCCTTCTCAAAATAAACAAAACAAGGTAATAACACACAGAAAAGACAAGATTTCATGTGTCCCCAGAGAGGGAACTTGGGACAGTGGCATGAGAAATTCAGTTATCCATTATCAACAGGTTAGACTACCCAATGATACGTTTTAAACAAACAGCAACAACAAAACCCATGATATTGGGACTGGAATGCAGTGAATGCAGCTCACTTGTAGCACTTGTGTTTGATTAAGCATGGGCAAAATTTTATCCTCAGCATAAAAAACCAGAATATCAGTAACACAAAACATACTGATCTTAGACTAAGAAAGCCAGATGTCTATTACTGCACTAAGAGATTTCTGTTCCTAATATGATCTCTAGGATAGATAGATAGGATCTGCTATAAAGTATTAAGCTAGACAGTCATACTGCCAGCTGACCCCAAATTCTTGTTGAGTGCATGCCAGCCCACTTCCCCTGCAGCTGTGTGTTCCTACCTAATTTCAAAAAGTGTACAATTTTAGGGTTATTTAAAACTAGAGATGCTTACTCCATATTTAGCTTCCAGTATCATCTTCCTTCAATATGGCCTGGAACACATTTTATAATTAGTTACTCAGCTTTAAACATGCAGGTGAAAAAAAAAACCACCTAAGGAACCTAAATCCCAAGTTGACCTGTGAAGCAGCTAGCCTAGAGTAGACACTTACAGAAGAAAGAAACCATCTATTTACATATCTGTTCCATTGCTTTTCTCAATGCTTCCAGTAGGTATGTCCAACCTGTGCCCCTGGGCTGCATGCATTCCACAATAGCTATGAATGCGTCCCAACAAAAATAGCAGACTTACAAAAAAAAAAAATCAAGATTTTTTTTTCATATGTGTATAATTTTTTGTTATTCAATTGTGCAGCTCTTGAGGGTGAACTTTATAGGTGATAATTTCGTGTTGCAGTGTTAAAAGGGTGGACATGCTGGTTAGAATCTAAGAGAAGGAGACACTTACTCCACTGCTTTCTTGTAGATCTCAATGGCTTTGTCCAAGTCTCCCTCCAGTAAGTGGATCTTCCCCAGCATTATGTAAGTCAGATCATGCTTGTTAAGCTGGAGGGCACTGTGCAATTGGTCTTGTGCCTAATTAAAGGTTAATGGAATAAATATAACCAAGTCAATACCATTGGAGGACAGTGGTTTTCTGTGGTGAACATGAAGGCAGGCCTTTGGTGTTCTTATGTAGGAATACCTTGTCTCAGAAAATAGCTTTTGCCACCTAAACCCAAGCATAACCTAGCTGGTCTTGCTGACTTCATACAAGATAATCAAGTTTTTGAATGTTTTCTGTTTGACATTTACACCTATGACTTCAACTTCATAACCCCAAAGGGACATCATAGTGCAGTATAGAATACCACAGCAAATTCGATTTCACCTACACTCCTGACTACCTGCACAACATTCTCCAGAAAGGCCTTGCTTTCCTCGATAATATAGTACTCATTGAGTGCCTGCTGGTCTGGATGCCTGCTATCCTAGAGTTAGCAAGAAAATAATGCTATGGCTGTGCCTGCCTTGTGGAGGCCCTGGGTTCAATCTCCAACACCACACAACAAAGAACAAACATAAAATAACTTTTTTCTCAGAGAAGCCTACATCTTAGTAGGCGGAATAAAACTTTTGTTCATTCACTGATTAATGAGGGCTTCTATAAATGCCAGATGTTGTGTCTGTTTAGCCTATTAGGCTTTATAATAAATCTAAATATAACTCTCCATCTCAGTATAGGTCAAAGACTAATCCTCCCTCTCCCCTGACTTAGCTATACTATGAACAGGAATGTACCTGATAAAAATATTCCCGGAAGAGAAAATTTAATCAGCTATACAAAACCATAGAATCACCAAGAAAACTTATGTATCCCACTGAATATATTTTATTATATGTCTTACAAAAAAATAATTCTTACACTCTAATTGCTAATAATGCATAAATCTTTTTCATATCCCTGAAAGATAGACTAGGTTTTACTGTGTTCTTGCAAAGCCTTGTTAAATGGGTATTACTAGGACTTAGTCTTGGTGGCAGTAACAAAAAGGAGAACAAAGCCTCATTCACCAGGTTACGAAGCAAACTACCTAATCGCCATCACTACCCTTCAGAACTGTCAAAAATTCATCTGTTCCTCAGTTAAGACATGCATCTAGGGCTGAAGAGATGGCTCACTAGTTAAGAACACTGCCTGATCTTTCAGGTGACCTGGGTTCAATTTCCAACACCCAATTGATCGCTCAGAACATGTTAACTACAGTTCCAGAGGATCTGAAGTCCTAGGCTCCAACGGAACCAAGCACACACGTTACACAGACATACATTCAGGCAAAACAAACATAGACATAAAATAAAAAATTTCAGTTTTAATTAAAGAAAAAAACAGGTATCCATTCCCTAATTTGAGAACCAAGGTCAGCTTAACATGCTTTGTCCTATGTCAAAGTATTAGAGCACAGATTTGTTCAGAGTGAAATATAAATTCATATCAGAAAAAATTATTATAAATCAAAATTTAATGCACTTAAGATTCATTTTCATTGACCTTAAAAGAAAAAGTCAAGGCCAGGCATGGTAGTGCACATCTTTAATCCCGGCACTCAGGAGGCAGAGGCAAAGGCAGGAAGATCTCTGAGTTTGAGCCCAGCCTGATCTACAGAGTGAGTTCCAGGACAGCCAGGGCTGCATAGAGAAACCCTGTCTCAAAAAACAAAAACAAAACAAAAAGTAAAAATCAGTTGTTGTCAAAGCATAAGATGGTTCTTATGGTCATGACGAAGCCTCAAGGCGTGCACATGTGCATGTGTTTCTTTGAAACAGTGTCTCACTAGCCAGGCTCAAACTCAGATTCTTCTGAAATTCTTCTCTCAACTGGTGAAATTTCAGGAGTGTGCCACAATGGCCTGAGAAGGGCCACTTTTTGATTTGTTTCTATACTACAACATTTAATGGGAGGTAGAGAGAAGGCAATTGGACCACCACTGATAGTCTAGAATCTACAACCGCCCCCCCCCCTTTTTTTTTTGTTTTTCAAGACACGGTTTCTCTGTAGCTTTGGAGCCTGTCCTGGAACTAGCTCTTGTAGACCAGGCTGGCCTTGAATTCACAGAGATCTGCCTGCCTGTGCCTCCCGAGTGCTGGGATTAAAGGCATGTGTCACCACCGCCTGCCTCCCCCCCCCTTTTTTTAAATTAAAAGTAGGAGAAAATGGGCTGGAGAGATGGCTCAGCATTTAAGAGCACTGGCTGCTCTTCCATGGATCCAGGTTCAATTCTCAGCACCCATATGGCAGCTCACAACTTTATGTAACTCCAGTTCCAAGGGATCTGACACTTTACAACAGACATACATGCAGACAAAACACTTATATACATAAAAATAAATACATAAAAATAAATCATAAAAAGTAGGAAAAATGAGTAATGACAAGTATTAACATGGCAATAACTATAAAAGGCAATTTTTACTCCTCAAGTAAAAATTTACTCTACTGCAGACACAATGGACAGTGGCTCTTCTGTGACAAATGAACCACAGTGAATTCCAGTCAACCACCATCACCATTTTTATGAATTACCTTGTTGAACTCCTTTAGGTAAGTATAGCACACTCCCAGGTTATGGCAGATCTCCTACACAAAAGAAAGGAAGGTAGTTAGGAGTTAGGCTACAGTTAGCAGTAGAGCACAGCAGCCTAAAGAAGGTAGTTAGGAGTTAGGCTACAGTTAGCAGTAGAGCACAGCAGCCTAAAGACTGTAGTTGAGGTTTTTTTGTGTTCATAAATACACGTGATTCTACAAAAAAAATTCCTAAATGTATTTTTTTAATTAAAATTATTAAATGTATGGTTGGAGTGATGGCTCAGCAATTAGGAACACTGGTTGTTCTTTGCAGAGGACTTGAGTTTGAGTCCCAATACCCACATAGCAGCTCCAGTTCCAGATAGCTACATGCCCTCTTCTGGCATCCAAGAACCAGGCATATATGTGGTACACAAACATACATGAGACAAAAAACACCCAAACACAAATAAAAAATTATAAGATGCAAAAGAGAAGACAGACTCTTCCCAGATCTATGGCTGATCTGATGAAACCTATAGCAGAGGTTAGTGGGGCAAATATATTCTTTTCCTTTGTAAATAATACTTTATCAGAATACAGACTTCCTATGGCTCTTCTACACTAGAACTAAAACTACAGAGTTATGTAACTGTAAGTGTAAAAAAGATGCAATACTGTATAAATAGATGTAATAACTATATACTAAATAGTCTCTTACAAAAAAAAAGTCTGCCAACCTCTGGCCTGTAGAAAAGAAAGATGAATCAAAAATCCACAGTGACTATCTTGGCTGCTGACAATTTCTAATTCTAGTTCACTCTAAGACTGATCTGTCTTCTGACCTAAGTGTTGTGAAATCTCTGGAATTCCTTTGTAATAAATCTGACTTTAGCAGCTTTAGAAAAGAAACCAGGAGTATGATAAGTGTTCCTGGAAGGAAACAAGGGCCCAGGACCCTATAAGTGGTAGGGATGCAACCCTGTCTCAGGAACACAGACCACAGGGCTCAGAGACTAGTTTAATATGTTCCACATCTCCTAGAACAACACACAATCAGTGGTAAATGACCTATTATACGTAAACTTGATGCCAGATGTTTTCATATATATTGCTTTAATTTTCCAAGAAATCTACAACATCAATATAGCCTTTTTAGTTTTAGTTTAGGAAATGGAAGCTCAGAGAAGTTAGTTTTCCTAACACAGAAAGTGACAGCGTTAGGATTTTTTCCTTCTTTCTTTAGTTTGTAAACAGCAACACCACAGACTCATGAGCCTGGCAACTATCCAATCCTTATCCTATCTACTATTATTTTATAACCAAGTACCAAATAGTGCAACATTTCACTCACAAATATTTCAGTATGTTTCTCAAATTACAAGGTCTTTTTTTTCTTTTTCTTTTCTTTTTTTTTTTTCAAGACAGGGACAACATGGTCTTTAAAAAAAAAACTTCAGGGCTGAAGAGATGGCTCAACAGTTAAAAGCACTGGCAACTCTTCCACAGACCTGGGTTCAGTTCCCAGCACCCACATGATTGCTCACAGCTATATATAACATCACTTCAAGGAGATCCAATGTCCTCTTCTGGCCTTGCAAACACTTCCCACATTGCACACAGACATACATGCAGCCAAAACATCTACACACAAAAGATAAATAAGTTTTTTAAAAAATTGTTTTAAACCTATCTGAAAAACAAAAACAAAACCAGTATCTGTCTCATAAAGGTCCTCACATTTTAAAATTATTTCTCTTAAGCCACAATTGAAATAATGTCTACATTACCAATGACTGTGCCTTCAACTCAAGCCTGTTTCCAAAATTTGTACATATTCCATTTCTTCATGCTATAGAAGTACATGAACAGACAAGAGAAACACCACCTTTCTTGTCATTTAATGCTCTGCACACTAATTGACTCCTAACCTTGTGAATCACTGCTGTAAGTGATATTGGAGAAGATAGCATCAATAGTCCTCAAACAACTAACAGCACAGGAAATGTGGAAAGGAAAGCAGAATCCTATCTCTTTGAGAAGAGGACAGCAGTATCCAGGGACATCCTGCCAAGGCATCAGACACTGCAGAAAGATCTCAGGTATAGTTAGCAATCATACACTGCAGGCTGCAATCTACTTCTGTTCTTCCACTACCTCACTATGTGCCCTTTGCCATATCATTCCATCTCCAAAGCCTCAGATTTCTCTCTTAACAGTTGATTCTGAAGTCAAGACAATTGCATGCAGGATTATTATCCCCTTGTTAGAACCGGATTGTGGAATATCATGATGAGCACAAGAAAGTAGAGCTAAAAGATTTCCGACAGACATTTATCAGATATCACATAGATGGTATCTGGCTGTTTGCTGTCCCAGGTGAGCTCTTTCAGCTCCACAGAGCAGCAGATGGGCTTCATCTCCCCTTTGCCCAGCACTCCTGACTCATCTTCCACCTTTTTTTCCTGCTTTTCCTCAACTCCATCCTCAACTCACTGCCAAATGACTATCTCAGCCAGTTTCATAGTTTCAGTTACTAACTTTATGTTCTTGGCTCTAAAATGTTCATATATAACCTAGAACATCATTTATATCCAACTAAACACTGGACATACAATAACAGAAAATGAGAGGTATGTTAAAAGCCAGAGCTGCTGTATCTGATAGAAAGTAACAATCAGTGTAGAGACAGGGCTGACACACTCAGACACGAGACACACTCTTGTTTTCCTTTTCTAGGGAGTCTCCCATTTACTAATAGGGAGTCCTATTCCAGCTGAGTTCCAGTTCAAAAGGTATGTTCTAGCCTTCCTTTCAGAGGCTGTGGCTGAAGCACAGACTCTATCAGGGCTTGCTCTTTCTAGCTTCTTTGAGCTCTTTATCTAAGAATTAATACTTCTGAGCTGCAGAAGTCTTCAGTTAACTATGAGTAAGTCTCAGCCCTGAAATTCTAGGACTACCAAATGAAAGCCAAAACCAGTGACATGGGTTTTCATGGGGGAGAAAAACCTTAATTTGTAAAGAGAATGTTTAGTCTGATTTTGTGCTGTACTGACATATAATCCCAAATTTATATAAATAGATGATGGAAATAAAGGGATAGAGAATGTGACTATGGTCAAGCAAAGGGATAGAGAAAGCGACTATGGTCAAGTTATGAAAATATCACAGTAAAACCCACTGTTTTGTACAATTAATACACACTAATAAGAAAAGGAAGACAGTGGAAGGAAAGTACTGAAAGAGTCACAAAGTTGTCATGACCCAAAGAAAGGCAAAAGAAATAGCTGACTGATTGCCAAGCAGAAGGGGAAAATATGAAATGTGCAATGAGACATCTATTGCTGATGCTTTCAAATTCCAAAGGTAAAGCAACTCAACTCCTAAAGTTCTTGGAAATCAGATGGGATAATCATAGCAAGAATCAGGGCAGTGAAAAATTATCAGCAACACTAACAGCTAGAAACTATACAACGATGCCTGCACAGTTATGTCGAAATGTCATGCTAAAAACAGAATCAAGACAATTTGATCTTTTAAGAATTCTAGACAAGGGCCAACTACTATGGAGGCAGAAGGAAGGCAGATCTCTCTGAGTCTGAGGCCAGCTTACTCTACATAATGAATGTGAGGCCAACCAGGGCTAGACACATAATTGGACCCTGTCTCCAAAGAAAAAGCCACTTGATGAATGGAACCATTAACATGCTAAGAAAGAAATGATGTTTCTTACCCAATCTTTCTGATTAAGTTTAGCTGCTTCATTATATACTTCAGTGGCGGCTTTATGTTTTCCCAGGAGAAATCTGTAAAAATACATTTTCTAAAATTATTCAAATTTCATTATTTTTGGTTTGTTTTGAGGCAGGTTCTCATGTAACTCAGGCTAGCCTCCAATTCACTGTGTAACCAAGGATGGCCTTAAATGTCTGATCCTCATGTCTCCACTTTCAAGTACTAGGATTACAGGTGTATACTGCCATACCCAGATAACCTAAACTCCTCTAAAATTAACTCTACAAGTTCACATTTTACACATATTCCATTGAGCTAAAACTTTTTAAATTTGAGCTGGTTGTGTGGGAAAAGTAAGGGACAGTGCTGTGTCCCAAGAGCAGAAGCTTCAGAGATAAGGCTTGCATTGGCAATTGTTCTAAAACCTTAGACTCATACACATGAATGTTGGTGGCACTCTTCTGTAACTACTTCCTGTAGCATGAATAATAAAAACCCAGATACTGGGGTTCAACCTGATGATCAGAAAAACAAAGGAGTCAGCCACTGGCTCTTACCTCTACCTCAGACCAAAAATGGGCAAGATCCTGTCTCCACGAATCCTGAAGATTAAACATCCCACACTCCACACTTCACTGAGTTCATGTCTCTTCCCCCTTATATTTCTCTCTCTGCCCCGACATATCACTCTTGTCTTCATCTTGCTAGTGCTAGGAATAAAGGTGTGTGAGCCCAAGTGCTGGGATCACCTCAATGTGAGCTCTGTTTCTCTTTTAGATAGATTCAATCTTGTTTAACTCAGGATGGCCTTGAACTCACAGAGATCTGTCTGCCTCTGTCTCCAGAGTCCTGGGATTAAAAGTGTGTGCCACTACTTCCTGGTTTGTATGGCTGACTAGTATGGCTGCTTTGCCCTCTGATCTTCAGGCAAGCTTTATTTATTAAAACACAAATAATATACCACTATATTTCCCCTTTTTTGTCTAAAAAAAGGCTATAACTCATATAAGAAAAACTATATACAATAAATACAATAACTACAGGCAATAACTACAATATATACAAGTAATAAATACATCAACAATTTGCATTTGACAAATTCAGAGAAAATACTCTATATTTATGCTATCTTGGTGAGTCCAAAGACTTGTACCTAATTTACTTTCTATCATAGCTTGCTTTCTGTGTCTGGTAAACAAAGAAAACTATATCTAACCTTCAACTCCTTCAGAGACACAAGAAGGAAATAATATTAACTGAGTAAGCAGAAAGTGTAAGCAAGCGTCTTCCAAAAAATATGAGAAATAACAGGAACAGCTGGCTCCATGGACAGTCATCTAAAGTTCCTCTGCAAGGTTGGGGCTTCCATCTTCAGCCTACAGGCCCAGCACTTCCAACAGACTTCTCTGTGAAGTAGGAATTCTGAAGGGCTGTCCCTCCTTGTCTTGACAATGTTTGGCACTCACTTTCTTTTGTGTCCTGCTTGTCCAATTAGGACAGCATACTGTCAGCAGTTGAGGCAAGGGCACTTTCTTGCCCAGTGGCTTACTTTTGCCACAAAGAAGATAAACTCCATGTGGAGTTTCTTCACTGCCTATCATTTTCTCTGAAGTAGATTCATGCTGCCAGCAGACATGTTTTATTGTCATAAAAAAAAAAAGAATCTATGTTTTTAAAACATCTTAAATACATTATTCCATAGATCTCTGAAGTGTCTTAAGATGACCTGTCTGGTGCAGGAGAATTGTCTGTATTCTGTCAAACATGATTTAAATAAATGCTGATTGGCCATTAGCCAGGCAGGAAGTATAGGTGGGAAAACCAGACAGGAAGAGGTGGGGCAGTGAGAACAGGAATATTCTGGGAAGAAGGAAGTTCTTTCCCAGTCCTGCCCAGACCACGGAAGAAGCAGGATGTGACCTGCCCTGCTGAAAAAGATACTGAGCCATGTAGCTAACATAGATAAGAATAATGGGTTAATATAAGTTATAAGAGCTAATATGAAACCTGAGCTAATGGGCCAATCAGTTTATCATTAATATAGACCTCTCTGTGTGATTTTCTTTGGGACTTGCTGGCTGTGGGAACGGGGCAGGACAGAAACCCCAACAAGCTGGCCCTCATGTTACACCTGTCTATCTAAAATATATCTTTGTTTGACCTTGAAAACATATCTAATATGACTACGGTTTGATTATAATAGGTGATTAACTACTAAACTGCATGTCCTTATTATCCTAAACAGTTAGTAATAATAATTTTCAAGAACTAGAAATTTGCATTACAGGGCTGGAGAGATGGCTCAGTGGATAAGAGCACTGACTGCTCTTCCAGAGGTCCTGAGTTCAAATCCCAGCACCCACATGGCAGCTCACAACTGTCTGTAAGTCTAGTTCCAGGGCATCTGACCCTCACACCAATGAACATAAAATAATAATAATAAAATAAAATTAAAAAAAAAAAAGAAAAAAGAAATTTGCATTACATTGTTAAATGAGCTGTATAGGTACAATACCTTGAACAACAGTAGAAATGTATGTACAGTATGTTCTAACAAAATTAATCTCAAATTTGTATCAGTAAAAAATTTATATACAATATACAAAAGTCCAATCCAATGTAAAATATTTAAAACTAGTAGTTGCTTTTTAATAGTAGACTTAATAATCTAACTTTTTATCTTATCATATTTATATCCTCCCTTTTTTCTTTTCAGAGTAGATTCAATAATCTACTCTTTTATTGTATCATATGTATCCCCCTTTTTTCTTTTCGTATGGGTGTAGCATTATTAAATTTACTTTCTGCTGTCTGGGGCAACTGTATCTTTAGGGGATCCTGAAGAGAAAAATTTGAGATATTTGTCAAGTCCTGGGAGAGGTAGCTTTATCATTTGTTGTCCATTCTCTGCATAATGGAAAAGTGCAGGGCTTGTCTCAGGTCCTGGCTAGAGTAGTTTGTGAGGCTGGATCATCTCAGCTAGCCACCTCAAAATTGTTCTGAACAATTTGTACTCCAAAGCCAATCTTTAGATAGTATTTTTCAACTTAGTCCTGGAGGAATCATCATTGTGGTGCCCCATCCTCCTTTTGGAAACTTCAAAGGTCGCTTGCTGTTAGGTTCATGGTTCATTAAAGAAAACTGATAGAGACTCAAACCCAAAATCATGTACAGGAAGGTAGATAAAACCTTTTTTCTAGAATTAGTTAGTACTCTATATGGCTATTAATATTATGACAAAAAGTTTAATATTAACTATAATATATATTTACATATTATATATGTATATATATAAATCTTATGAAACTTATACCTTAAGAAAAGCTGATAAAGAGTCAATATAAAACCAAAGGCTTATGAGATTTATGTCAATAAAACAGTCCCTAAATTTTTGTTTTTCTTCTGTCCCATATCAGGTGGCTCTTCTAACATGAGACAGAGATTTTGAATATTACTTTAATAAGTGTGCTTGGGTTTAGAGAAGGAGAGAGCCACACTCCAACTCCAAAGCCGGCTTTAATCTTTAACTGGACTGTGATTACAAAAAGACCATTTTCATTATATGGCTCTAAAGAACAGCAGATTTAATCATTTGGGAAGATTTAAGAACTGTTACCCTGTTGGAAATGTGATATACCAATAGGCCAATTTACTCTTTTTCTTGGGACATTTTTTTCTGGGTGACTTGCCCTTTTTCTTCAGATGTCCCACCTATTCAGTGGTCTTCTGATTCCTTAGTTGCATACCTTTATTTTCCTAAAAAGACAGAAACAAAACCCTTCCCCAATCCTAATTTTGAGGAGATTGTCTTTTGACAAGTTATATTTGATCAAATGATCAGATATGTGTTATGAATATGGTATGATTCCTGTTCCTCATTATATCTTGTAACAGAATAAATAATGAAGTCAATTCTGTATCATCTGGTATAAATTCAGTGGTTTCAACATGCAAAACAACTCTTTCTGCATATTGTGAATTAGTACCTATATTGAGAGGTTCTTTAAAATCCCTTAATACCATGAGAAGAGCATATAATTCTGACTTTTTGACAGGATCAGAAGGGTTTTGATCTATTTTACTTAAAATTTCTGATTTGTAACCTGCCTTTCCTGATTTATTTGCATTACTATAGAATATAGGGGTTCCAGTTATTGGTTGTCCTGTACAATGCAAGGAAGGATCCAGTTCTCTTTATAAGTTGAATGGCTGCTTTGCTCTCTGATCTTTAGGCAAGGTTCATTTATTAAAACACAAATAATATACCACTATAACTTCCTATAGCATTCTATAAAAATAAACAAAACAAAACAAAAAAAGTGAAATGATATGCCATTAAACACAAGCTGCCATTATTTATCAACATCATCCAATAAGGGCATGTCTTTTCCTCCTGAATCAAAGTTTCTTTCCTTGATCATGAATTTGAAGGAAAAAAAATGATTTCTATGTAAAAATTATGCAAGTCTGAATGGCAATGTAGGGAGGAACATGGAGGTGGCACTGCATAGAACACTAAATATCAGAACAGGCTATGAGTTGCTCATATGACTACAGAAGAGTTATGGTATAGCACACTATGACAAACAGTGTTTTCATCCAACAAAAAGACCTGAGTTCCTTAATATTAGCTGACTTCCAGATTAATCCATGGTCTCCAAAATGAAACCCATTCTACTATTCAGTATTCACTGGCCTCCCACCTCTCAGGCATCTGGCTGCCAGCAACAGGCTCTTCCTAGAATGCATTTCAGGAGAAAGCCTTTTTATTTTTCTAATTTTTTTTTCCACACAAGGTTTCTCTGTTCTAGAACTCACTCTGTAGACTAGGCTGGCCTTGAACTCACAGAGATCCACCTGCCTCTGTCTCCTCAGTGCTGGGATAAAAGGCATATACCACCACTGCCTAGCCCAGGAGAAAGCATTTTATATGGTCCTCTGTGATTGCTCCAATACTCACAAAGATCTGGCCACCTGTTTGAGATTATCAGCACACTGAGGGCTGAGAACAGCACACGTCTGAAAGAGTTCTAGGGATTCTTGGATATTTCCTTCCAGGCGGAAAATCAGTGCTGCCAAGCAAAAGAAAATACAGAAAATAAACCATATTCTTGGACAAAGAGGAAGGCATCAGAAAAACTGGAGGAGGAAAGATTCCACATCAGAGAAAGGGTTGAATAACTTTGAAGCGAGTCACTTATCACCAAATGAGCAGAAGCAAGTAAAGTGTCAGTAAGGTAAATCTGTAATAAGCTAACTTCTACCTGCCCTCTGCTCCCAGCATCTTACCCAGATAAGTGATCTTTTTGCAAATCACAGAAATTCTTCATATTTTGGCTGGGTAGTGGTGGCACACGCCTTTAATCCCTGGGAGGCAGAGGCAAGCATATCTCTGAGTTTGAGGCCAGCCTGGTCTACAGAGTGAGGCCCAGGACAGCCAGGATTGTTATATAGAGAAACCTTGTCTCGGAAAACAAAAAAAAAAACAACAAAAAAAACCAAACAAACAAAAAAAAAAGAATAATACTTTGAAGGGCTAGAGGTGGCTCAATTTTTTAGGTGTATTTGTTACTCTTGCAGAAGACTAGAGTTCAGTTCAATTCCCAGTATCCATATGGTGGCTCACAACCATCTATAATTCCAGTTCCAGGAGATCCAATGCTCTCTACTTGCCTCCACAGATATCAGGCATGAAAATGATACACAGACATACATGTAGACAAAACAGCCAAACATGTAAAACAATAATTTTAACATATATTTAAAAATAAAAAACATTCAGGCTGGAGAGATGGCTCGGGATAATAGCACTGGCTATTCTTCCAAAGGTCTTGAGTTCAATTCTCAACAACCACATGGCGGCTCACAACCATTTCTAATGAGATCTGATACCCTCTTCTGGCCTGCAGGTGTGCATGCAGGCAGAACACTGTATACATAATAAATAAATAAATAAATCTTAAAAAAAATATTCACCTGATGTCATGCTCTGACCCCAGGTGCATGTGTAACACACACACAGAATTGTGTTCAAATTTCAAAGGATAGTGAATAAGACTTTTATGAGACAGTATCTGAATTTAAGTATTCCCTAAGTTGTTTGGTTGTTTTATTTCCCAAGAACCTAGACTAAATATATTTTTCAGTAAGGAAAGAAACAATATGTCTTACCTTGGACATAGATCGCATATTCACATAATCCCTGAGTCTCCTGAAGCTGTTCTTTAATCACAGCCTAAAAGAGAAGAACACTTGAGTAGTGACTAAGTGTTGCCAAGAAAACAGTAGAAATAGGCAAGGAGCATAGATGAGATACCTAGGATACTAATAATGACTAGTCAGGTAGTTCCTTCAAGATTTTTGTTTTTCTTACGATCACTTATTTTAGAATGAGGCTAGCAATCTAAGGGTTCTCGGCATATTTCTGTATATCCCTCATTTAGAATACTTTTAGGGCTGAAAAGACAGCTCAGGAGTAAGGGAACTTGTTGCTCTTCCAAAGGACTGGGGTTCGATTACCAGCACCTAAAAGGCAGCTCATGACTGTCTGTAACTCCAGTACCTGATGCCATATTCTGGCCCCCTCCAGCACTGCTTCCGTGTGGTGCACAGACATGCATGTAGGCAAACATCCACACACATATATTTTAAAATTTTTAATTTTCTGTTTTTGCATTATTTAAAAAAGGAGCCATGAATTGTGGCACATGTCTACAATTCCAGAACTCAGGAGGTGGAGACAAGATCAAGAAATTATCCCCTACTAACTATCGAATTTGAGACTAACCTGGGCTACATGAAACCCTGCTTCAAACAAAACCAACGAAACGATGACAAATATGAGATGATGACTACAGTGACCCTAAAGTCTACACTACTGTCTTGGGCTGGCGTAGAGGCAAACACACCTTTAATCCCAGCACTCAGGAGGCAGAGGCAGGTGACTCTCTGTGAGTTCGAGGACAGCCTGGTCTACTTAGAAAGATCCTGGTTAGCCAGGGATACAAAGTGAGACCATATCTTTAAAAAAAAAAAAAAGTTTAATTAAGCTACTGTCTGGTTCATGACAGAAAATATTCCTCAACCTCTATTTCAAATCTAACTAGTTAAGCTAGGAAAACATGAGAAAACTTCTAAGTACCATTGCAGACACTAGGGATTCTCAAATGAGCAAATCACATGGATTCTAGACTGTGATGGGCTCGGCTCAGGTGCTTTAGGAGCTCAAAAGACAGCATCTGATTCCAACTCAGAGAATTAAGGAAGGCTTCCCAGAGTGAAGTTTCAAACTGTGTGTTGGCAAGGGGTGGAAGAAAAGCTGAAGCAAATGAGAGGGTCAGAAAGAGAAGAACTGAAAATGTCATACTAAAGGGTTTGAGCATATGGGAAAAAATGTGATAGCTTTAAGCAGGTAGGAACCTGGTCCTATTTGCTATACAGAAACACACTAAAAAAGAGATAAGATTAAAGTCAAGGTTGATAGATAAACTATTATTTAAAATAATGAAGTTTAAAGCAGGAAGGTAGGGGGTGCAAATTCAAAACGTTAACTGCCACGCTGTGCTGTGGACACTGCTGGCCCAGTCTGCCTCTCATTCCTTCCATTGCTGCAGTTTCTCACCTTGCATGCTTCATAATCCTTCCGGATATAGTGGAGATGGATCAGCCAGTTCTGTTTCTCCACAATAGGAAACTCTGGAGCTAGAAAGTATATTTTGACATAACAAACAATATAATCAGTGTTAGATCTTCTCCCTTAGCATGTCATGTCTAAACTAACCATAAGTAATTATGATACCATATTAGATTCTTCATGGAATATGTAAATATCTTGTTTTCTGAATTATATTTATTTTGTGCCTCTCCATGTGTGGGTACACATGTTCCACAGCTGTATATATACTTCTGTATATACAGAAGTCAGAGGACAATATTGGAAAAGTTGGTTCTCTCCTTCCACCATGTGGGTCCTATGGGTTGAATTTGGACTATCAGGTGGCAGCAGGTCCCTTAACTCACTGATCCATTTTGCTGACCCTTGGACTAATTCTTGGTTGATATACAGTCCTCTTCTAGGCTTGTGGTCAACTGACCCATGGGTCTGACTCTAAAGAAAGGGTAAACTACATACTGACAATCACAGCACACACTAACTAGCCCTGCTGACTAGCTCAATCATTTGGTTATTAAATGAGGTAACAGCAGAATGATTCTCATATCCAGAAATGGTATAAAAATACTAATAATTATGTCAGACACTTGCATAATTACAACTGAATTTCATAAATCTCAGCTACTCAGAAGGCTGAGAAAGAAGTATTTTAAGCTCAAGACCAGCTTGAGCTGCACAGTGAATCTGGGCCAGCCTTAAAGATAAATAGGGCAAGGATTTTTCCCTCAGGAAATTAACATAGCAAGACCCTGTCTCAAAAGAAAATAAAGTTTTTAAATAAAATTAAATGGCACACTTATTTAACATATGCATAAAATTAGCGGAGTGCTGATTTGTAAAAGAATTGAATGCTTATTACACAAATAAAAATTAGTGTACACTGACATATTAACCAAAGAACATTTAAGTACATTACAGGTCAATAATAAATCTAACTGAATAAAATAAAAACTAGATATTGTGTAAGGGTTGAACCATTTCCTAACATGCTTTACAAAGCTCTGCTATATAATTAATAGACTCAATAAGACAAAGAAACAGATACATATATATATGTATATGTATATATGCAATGAAATTATATACAGACCTTTTTTTGGTCTGGGTTTTTGAGATTCAGGAACCTGAGTTTTCTGAAATGAAAGAAGTTATCTGTGTTAAAGCAGCCCATGTATTGCTAATTAAAAGCACATTCATATAACAAGAATGATCAGTAACTCACCAGCCATGTAATCAATCCATTAAACGAAGTGACGTATAAAAAGGCATTCTGATTATGACTTAAATTACCACATTATTCTTTGGCTATCCAACTTGCTCATAATGCATAATACATATTATATGTGCATTTATAACTTACCAAAATTACAATGTATAACATATACTCATATTAATACACTAAACTGTTAGATACCTCATAAAGTATATTTAATGTTCTACTTCTCAGAAGCCAAACCAGAAAATGTTTTTATATTGTGTGTGTGTACTCATGTGCACATGCAGAGGGGCCATCCTTCAACAGTCTTTTATTCCCTTCACCGATGTGAGTCCAAGGACCTAGCTCTTGTCAGCCTTAGTAGCAAGCCATTTTATCCACTAAGCCATCTCACCAGTTCATGATCTCTGTTTGATAAAAGGTAGACAGCTCAGTCAGTAAAGTACCTTTAGCACAAGTATGAAGACCACATTCCAGTGCTCAGTAGCTGAGTAAAAGCTGAGTACAGAGGCATGTGTGCTGGGAAATAGAATCAAATAGACCCTCGGAGTTCACTGGCTGGCCAGCCTAGCCAAATCAGTAACTCCAAGTGCAGTGAGAGACTCCGTCTTAAAAAATAAGGTGAAGAGCAATAGAGGAAGATGCTGGACATGATGATAGTGTACTGACAGTGTAACTTATTAGAAAATCTTTAAATGGATTTTTCTTATATCAGATCCCTAATTTTATACATTATACACCATGATATGGGCCAGTTGTGGTGGCACACACCTTTAATCTCAGTATTAAGGAAGGCAGAGCCAGGAGGATCTCAGAGTTAGAGACTACCAATCTACCTAGGACAGCCAGGGCCATATATTGAGAACCTGTCTCAAAACAAAAACGAGAACAACAAAAAGATTTATATGCCTTAATATAAGGAGGAAAATACTGGCTGTAATTTTTCAGAAAAGAAACATAAAAATATTTGTTTATGTGTATGAATGTTTTGCCTGCATATTTGTGTACTGTGTCTGTGTTTGGTGCTCACAGGGGTCAGAAGAGGCATTTGATGCCCTGGAATTAGTCATGGATGGTTATGAACCACCATGTGGGTACTGAGAATGGAACCTTGGTCCTCTGCAAAAACAACAAACAATCTTAACCATTGAGCCATCTCTCCAGTCGCAAAACAAAAAATTTTGAAAAGGTACAGCCTGGTCTAAAACTCATGATTCTCCTATCTCTGCCTCTTCAATCTATACTACTAGTTGCATCTCCATAACTGACAAAAGAAGCTCCACACTCAGATATATTATGAGGAAAGACCGACCAAGCCAAACATGGTGGTGCATGCCCATAACCCATCACTGAGAAAGGATGATCTTCAGTTTGAGGCTAAGCACAGGTACACAGGCAAAGCCTGTTTCAAACAACAGAACTGGAGACAACGGCTCAGCTGCTAAGAGCACTGACTAATTTTACAGAGGACCCAGGTTCAAGTCCCAGCACCCACGTAGTGGCTCACAACAGTCTGTAGCTCCAGTTCCAGGGAATCCAATGCTCCTTTTGGCCTCTGTGGGCATCAGGCACACAGGTGGCACACTCACACCTATTCAGGTAAAACCCCCATACATGTAATCTTTTGTTTAAAAAAAAAACCTAAAACAAAAAAAGCAACAACAACAAAAAAGTAAGGCAAGGGCAATAAAAAACAGTATACTAAGTAATTCCCACTGAAATCCAGCCATAGCTCATCAAATTCTGAGGGGCTAGGGTATCATGTAGTGATGCAGTACATGGCTAGCATGGATGAGACCCAGGTTTAATTCTCAGTTCCACAAATAATAATAATAATAATATATAAAATAATAATAAAATGTGGAAGACTCAGAATTTCAGTTTATAGACTCTTATGCTTTTTTTGACTCTTATGCTTTTAAAGAAATTACATTAGGAAATGAAAAAATAACTACAGAATGAAAGAGGGAGTGAAATGAGCAAATGAACTGGTAAAAGCATGCAAGTATTCTCAGCAACTTGTTACACAAAGAAAAAGTGTAGCTTGTGGTATGTACAAGGCAGAAGTACAAAATTAAAAACAATAAACAGGCAAACCCAAAAACAATAGAATAAAAAGGCAGATAGCAATGGGTAGTAAAGTATCTGATGATTCCTGCAGCATGCAAAAATTAAGTCTGCATCCTAAAATGTCTTCAATACTCACAAAAGGAAGATGCTATGTGGCTACTTCCTCCTGGAGGAAGGAGGGAGTCTTACTAGACTCAAATAGTTGAAAAAACTTACTGTTCTCATAAAGCTCAAGATTTACACACACAGGATCATCAAAGTAGTAAATAAATGCTGGGGAGACAGTCGGATTGGACTTAGTGAAGTTGTGCAGGAATACAGGCTTGGGAAGCCATCACCAATGCTAGGGTGGGTTTTTCTGCGATGGAGCTGCCTTTAGGTCACCTATGTTACCATAAGTAACCCCACACAAACTTTCTGGTTCACCAATTAGTCGGAGAATCATTTCTTTGGCTTGTTTTAAGTAACCTACCCCTAGGGAGGACAAATGTTCGTTCAAATTGCCCCAAGAAAAGTTGCACAACATAACTGGTACCCAAACAGGGACCAAGAGAACCAAAGAGGAGTAGGGAGGAGTGGTTGCATGGTCCCTATGATGAGGGTGAGGAGACATGTTAACTGAGGCTGATCTTAGAGTGGAACAGAGCTAATCCTGACATGGCTATCTTTCCCTAAATAGAATGGCATAGTATGTCTCGTTACTATACTGGCAGTTACACGTCTCCTGCAATGGGTGATAAGACATTTGATCATGGCCACACTAAGACTGAGTGTCCTTAGGGAGGAATCCCAGTATACAGTATATAATATGGGGTGGCAAGCTTCCTTAATAAAGGGTGACCACCATGTACATTTAAGGATGTTTCCAACCCACTGATGTACTAGAGAATACACTGCAGTCTCTGAAAGTAGAGCATATGGGATGAGACCTTAAACAGGGTGTAGCAGCTATTGTACAGACTTTAGTGTGGGTAAGAAAACATGCAACTGAGGCTCAGCTGTCTGCCCCAAAGAACTTGCCTATGTAAACAAAAGGCAGGGATGTCCTCTACATCAGCCTCTGATCTAGCAGGAAAGGGGGAGGGTAAGATGGAGATGCTACCTTGCCATGTCTTACAGCTGACAGGATACAAGGGAAAGAATACAAGTCAGATCTGAAGCGCTGTCTAGGATCCAAGAACTTGGAACCCATGGGAAGAACAAGAGTGTAGAAGAGGAACACAGAAGTGAGAAGCTGCCCCTCAAGTCTGACCTTCAAGATAGAGGAAGGGGAAAGTCCATGATTCAGTGTGCAATCAGAGTCCTGAATCATGGCCCTGAATAGGAAACTATGGTAATTAGGGAATATTCTGCCATCTGAACTCTTGGACTGGGGGAAGACTTTTAAACAGGGAATGAAAGAGTTTCTCATAGCTGGAGACTACAGACATGGAGGTGAAGCAATCAGTCCAAGTGCCATGCAAGCAGAAAAACTTAGTAAAATAACTACCCATCCTCCCTTGAGCCAAAGGCTGCAGAACCTAAGGCAATACAAGGGAAATAAAGCCTCTGATGGACTGGCACACATGAGTCATTAGGGACACTTGGTTATTACAGGCTGAGGCTCCTGGAAGACAATAGAGGGACAGACACTACTGAGGGATTAGGCATAAGAAAGGCAGGCTTTGATGTCCAGTCTACTGGGTCCAAAAGCACTACAAGATGGCTCAGAAAGTCTAATAACTTGAGTTCAACCCCCAGGATCCACATGGTAGAAGGAGGTCCTCTGACCTCTGCATGTGTATTACTGTACACACACACACACACACACACACACTGCATGTGTACTGCTGTACACACACACACACACACACACACACACACACACACACGTAAATATAAAAAAGTTTTAAAGAAAGAAGGACTAGTGAGATGACTCAGCAGGTAAAAGCTTTTGCCTCACA
The DNA here is from genome assembly GCA_004026605.1 of Ondatra zibethicus. Classification (NCBI taxonomy): domain Eukaryota; kingdom Metazoa; phylum Chordata; class Mammalia; order Rodentia; family Cricetidae; genus Ondatra; species Ondatra zibethicus. Next base: position 149,754 of record PVIU01000969.1, read on the forward strand.
AGCCTGAAAACCTGAGTTCAATCACTGGAACCCACAAGCCTGTAAAGCATTTTAAAAGGTACTTATTTCAGCAGGTACTCAGGACTGGCATGGGGCTTTTGTGGTTTTATTGAATCCCATGGTTGGGTAAGATCTTTATGAAGTAGGAGAAGCCCTGGAAGTTGTACTTTAATAGGCATATACATAAATTTAGTTTGTAAGATACTAAAGCATTCAAATAGGGATGAGAGAAAAAACAGAGAATGGGTTCTGTCCAGGACATTATAAGGCAAAAGTGGCAGACTTGTGTTGACAAGAGTTATTAGTGAAAAAATTAACAAAAAAATGTGGTGCCAGTGAACTTTTAAAGCCCAAGCAAAATTTCACAGAATGTATCAATGACTTAGGAAAAAAAAAAGTAGAACTAAAAAAATATTAAGTTTGTTTCAGAGGTGGACAGAGTGTGGTGTCCATTTCTCCCCTGCGTGAAAATAGACTGCAGGTGGAGCTGGTTCATTCAGGCCAGGATCCTTTCAACAGTCTAATAATGGAAAAGTAAGTGCCACAGTGCTGACCCAGAGCCTGCTAGAATCAGAGGCAGCTCCAACAGGTAGCACAGCAGGCAAAACTTCAGCCCTCTTCCTCTTAGGCATGAGTTAAGCTAATCAGCACTCAGCCCCTGCCAAGGTCATCAGAGGTGGGAAGGTGTACATCAGCACCCAAGATACTCATAGAAATGACTGTGGATTATGGAAGACTAGCCACCTATGCACCTGTTTGCTCTTTGAACAACAACAAAAAAAAAGCAATATAAGTGATGAGATCTTTACATGCTATATAGAACCTTACTAACATTTCATTTTTAGCATTTCATTAGCCACTCAAGACCATCTGGTACTTACTTGCAGCAGACAGCAATGGGCTTTTAGTGATTCTACCCACCCTCTATAAAAAGTTTTCTTTAGTGCTGTGAGATGCCTCATGGAAAAAATGCTTGCCCTGAAAGTGTGAAAACTGGAATACAGATCCCTAGAACCCACATAGAACTAGGTAGGCATGGCAGGCAGAAACAAGATCCTCTAAGAAAGCTGGCTAGCTAGACTAGCTGTTTGGTACAATCTAGGTTCAAATAAGAAGAGACCCTGTCTCAATAAACAGAAGTAAAGAGCAACATGGAAAGAGACCTGGATATCATACCTTTGGGCCTTTACATGCATCATGTGCACACTCACCCACCACAGACATAAGCCCACACATGTAAACACACATACAGAGAGCATGCACACAAATACCTGCAAAAGAAAAGCTTTTGTTTTATAATATTAGGAGGTCACAAGACTGGAGGAGCTAAGGAAACATACAAGGAACTTTTCAGGAAGCTCAGCGGGTCCTAGCATCACAAGGACCCTCTCCAAGGAGGAGACGCTCTGCTGGAGTGAACTACAGGCTGTGCAGCAGCTCCAGGCACATGACTTCCAATGAGAGGAACAGAAGGACAAGGAAAGCAGGAGAAAAGTGAAATTCTCCAGGAAAAAGGAAAAAATCAAAAAGGATCTTTAAAAATACTAAGCAAATCATAATGACATGTGTCTGTAGTTTCAGCTACTCATGAGGCTGAGAAAGGTGGATCACTTAAGTCAAAGTGTTTGAGGCCAATCTAAGAACACAGCAAGAACTTGTCCCCAAACAAAAATATCGAAGGCTGATGAGATGGCTCAGTGGGTAAAGGCACATGCTGCCAGTGCTACCAACCTGAGTCCAAACGTAGGCCCCACATGGTAGAGGAAGAACTGACTTCTGGGACTAGAGAGATGGCTCAGAGGTTAAGAACACTGCCTGTTCCAGAGGTCCTGAATTCAATTCCCAGCAACCCCATGGTGGTTTACAACCATCTACAATGAGATCTGATGCCTTCTTCTGACATGCAGGCATGCACGCAGATAGAACACTGTATACATAATAAATAAGTAAATCTTAAGAAAAAAAAAAGAACTGACTCCCTTAGGCTGTCCTCTGATCTTCACACATGTGCTGTGCTATGTACACACAAATGCACATACACTAGATTAATCAACAGAAAGATGTTAAAATATGGTAAAATATTAAACAACTAGATGCATGTTGTTTTACAAATACAAAATTAAAATGTTAAGGCAAAGAAAAAGGATAGGAAAAGATATGTCAAGAAAATACAAAAAAGGGAACCAAGGTATCAAAATTAACACACTAGATAAAATGAACCTCAGAGGAAACATTCAAGAAGAAGATTGGTTAGAGTGGACTAAAGACTAAAGCAGAAAGGCAAATTTTTAAAGTATACAGAAAGGATTAAACAGTATGTAAACTAATACAAAAAGAGCTCATATTCAACTACATTACAATTAACTTCTGTTTCACAAAGGAATTGTGAGATCTATAGACACATATACACAGTTAAATCTTTGGTTACTGGCCTATAACGCTCATAACCCTTGTTACTTCCTAAATGGTTAGGGTCCTACTGGAACATTATTAAAGGTTGCAAAGCATATCTCCTCTCACTGCCCCCATTCTGCCTTCCCTCCCTCCTTCTCCCTTTCCCCAGGCCACTTCTGATCTGTTCTCTTCCTAAGACATGCCATAGGTACAAGAATTTCTCTTCTCTAAGACAGGTCATAAGAACCTGAATCTCCCTTGGCCTTGGTACTGCTGATCAATAAAGAGATTCTTTACCCAATCTGATTCATTATCAATACCTCCCCCATTCCAGATCATATTCTAGGAATGCTGCACAGAAGCCAAGAAGACTCTGACTAGACCATCACTGCTGGGTTTCCCCATTCACTCTATTAGCAAACATCCTTTAAAAAAAGATTTATTTATTTTCTATTTGTGAGTGTTTTGCTTGCATGAATGTCTGTGTGACATATGCACGCCTGGTGCCCCCAGAAGTAGGGAAAGGAAGTTGGATATCCTGGAACTGGAGTTATGGATGGCTTTGATCACCATATGAATGCTGGGAATTGAACTTTGATCTTCTTCAAAAACAAGTGCTCTTAACCACCCAGCAATCATTCTTATACAGTGAAGTAGCCATAAAAATCCAAAGGACAAATTTTAGAGTTTCTGCAGAGATAACATGGAAGTTCACAGGTGAAAAGCTGGAGAAGACATGGCTGGAAACTCTGAGTTCCTTCTCCCATACCTTGTCCTATATATCTCTTCATCAGAATCCTTTAAAATAAACCAATAAATAAGCATCTTGAATTAAACAGCCAGCTGCTCAGAAGCAAACTAACAAGCTGCAGCTCAACTGGCACGGGAAGGGGGCAAACGTGGAGGCTGAGCTCTGGACATGTGGTACTGTCAGAACAGAATTCCGTTTAAGAGGACATCCAGCTGGTATCTGCTGCTGCTGCAGAACTGCTCCCTTGTTTGGTGTGCGAGGAATACCCCACACATACATCTGGTATAGGAAGAAACCTGTCATATTGTGTGTATAGGAGAAGAAACTGGGTCTAAGGCTCATTTTCTCCTCAGAAATGAACAATAAATAAAGGGGATGTATTTCATTACAAAATCCCCATATAACAAAAGATTAGCAGCAGAAACTTAATACAAAATAATCAGGAAAACAGAAAAGCACAAAAATAAGCAATACAAAGAATCATTATACCTCAGGAAGGGACAGCCAATAATTTTCTACCCAATAATCAGGACAATGCAAATTAATATAACAGTAAGGCATAATTTCATATCTACCGTAACTGCAAAATTTTAAAGAACTGTTGGTAGAAGCATAAGTATGATAAACGCCTTAAGTTTTCCATAAACTATTAAGCTGAAGATGTACAAATGCAATGACCCGGCAATTATCCTGCAGGTAAATCCTAGAACAACTCCTAACCATGGCAGCACTGCCAAGGCTAGGACTGTGGTGGGGAAAGTGTGGGTTTTTATTTTTGTTTTTGATAACTGTTTTGTCTGTTGTAGTTCTAGTTTTTGTCTTGGTGTACTGAGGCTCACATGTGCTAGGTAAGTACCACACCAGGATGTTACACCTCTAGCTCCTCTCTTCCAAATAGACAGCATCTACCTATAGATCTACGTATGTTTTCCTTTGTCACAAAACAAACACCACCATGTGGGTGCTGGGAACCCAACCTGGATCTTTTTCAAAAGGATTCTCAAGCAAGTGCTCTAACCACTGAGCGAACTCTCTAGTCTCTAGAGAGTTTTTAAAGATCACTTTTAAAATGAACAGATAATCCCAGCACTTGGGAAGGGGAGACAGGAGTATCTCTGTGAGTTTGAGGCTAGCCTGGTCTACAGTATCTAACTCCAGGCCAACCAAAGGTACAGAATGAGACCCCATCTCAAAAAACAGCAACAAAAACACTCCCCTGAAATTCTAGTTTTCATGCACTGAAAATAAGAAATTGCTACAAAAAAAAGAGAAAAGTTCTAGTAGTAAACTTAACAATGAAAATAAGTAACTGAAGGATCAAGCATAAAAGTCATTTCAAAACTAAAGCCATTCTCTTTCAATACAATTAGACTCAAACATACAGCACAATTTCTGCCATCAAAGAAATTAAGTTCAAGGTCTGTTACACACTTATCTTCTACAGCAATAAGATACATGCTAAGTGCAGTGGTGCACACCTTTGATGTAAGCACTACACATGAGAGTCAGGGGCAGGCAGATCTCAGGCAGTTGAAGGCTAGTCCAGGGTATACAGCAAGTCCCAGGCCAGCCAGGGCCACATGCTAAGTTAGACCCTTTCTCAAAAACAGTAAAAAGGTATGGTACAGCAGTATTGTGGAATTATATCACTCTTCATCTCTCATATTTAGGATTGTGTACATTATGCATTTCCCTTACGGTTGTAATAGGCCTGTAGACCTTAGTAGGCCCTGAGGTCTTAGCATAACTGACTCCATGACGGAAGTACCATTCAAGCCATAAAACTCAGCACACAGACAGCACTACCTGCCAAAATGAAAATAAAGACCTAATTCATCGAAGTCCATAGTTCTGGGAAAGACTCTAAATGTACTAAGCTTCCTTTCAGACTTCTGTAGTTCTGCTTCCATCTCATTGTTCTTGTTGACTGAAGTATGCTAACCAGAGTATGGATTTTTGCGCTTAAATGCTCACCCTAAGAAAGGCTGGGTGCTACAATAGAATCTTGAACACTTAGTGTAGTTGCCAGCCAGCCAGCTAATAAAGACTTTCTATTGGCTTAAATCCATGTCCCAGGGTCTTCTCTGGTGGATACCCACGACAGTGGTACCAATATCTTAAACCCAATAACACTAATCATGCTATTTTAAATTTTAGCTTATGCACTGAGCTTCCTTCTCTGTATTGAGTTTTCTGAATACAGACTGCTGTGATTACCCTGCAAATAAAAGAGCAAACAGCAGAGGGTTCTACCTGAGACAACACTACATTATAAAACTGTCAACCTGGGGCTGGAGAGATGGCTCAGAGATTAAGAGCATTGCCTGCTCTTCCAAAGGTCCTGAGTTCAATTCCCAGCAACCACATGGTGGCTCACAACCATCTGTAATGGGGTCTGGTGCCCTCTTCTGGCCTGCAGGCATACACACAGACAGAATATTGTATACATAATAAATAAATATAAAAAAAATAAATAAAATACAACTGTCAACCAGAGGCAGCTAATATAGTCTATATTTTCCAAGGTGTTTTTCAAAAGACAATATAAAAAAAACTAAAATAATTCTATTAGTATAGGAGTGCTAAAAAGTTTGAAACCTAATAGTAAAGTAAGGGAGGTTTTATATTTGGGATTTCTCAGAAATTTGATTCAATTATGAACATATTCCTTTAAAAAACAAAAACCAACCAAAAAAAAACCTACTGCCAAAAAACTAAAAACAGAATAATCAGTCCTTGCCCAGTGGCCCAGAGGTACATATTTATATTACCAGCACCCTGGTGCTGAGACAAGGGAATGGAAGCTTGATGCTAGCCTGGGATATGCGAGAAGACCCTATCTCAAAACAACAAAACATCCCTATGATCCAGCCAGCCTACGACTGAGGACAGACCTAAAGAAAACACAATCATTGCAGCACTGTTCATAGTATGAAAGCAGAGAATCAGTGGAGGTGCCCAACAACGGATAAAAACGAATGGGTAAATATATCACTTAGTCAGAAAAAAGATGAGGTCTAATCTGCAGTAGTGTGGGGAAGTTAAGCCAAGTAAAATATGCCAAGCAGATAAAGCCAAGGCACGTTCTTGCTCCTCTGTGGAAGCTTTAAAAAGTTGATTTCATGGGAGTAGAACAAGAGGTTAGCAAAGTAGCAGAACAAGAAGTTGGGAAAGGGAAAAGCTGGAGTGGGAGAACCAAATGTCGACAGATAGGAGGAACAAAATGCTTATGTCCTGCAGCACAGCGGGATGGCTACTGTTCACAATTTATATTCTATAAAGAACTAGGGGGGAAAGGAGTTTAAAGGTTCCAAACCCGCAAAGAAGAAATACTAAAATAGAAATGCTAATTACACTGATTTGACCATTAGACACACTACTCATGAACTGACGTATCATCATACTGTACCTCATAAACGTACAATTATTATAAGTCAATTAAAAAATTCAGCTGGGAGTGATGACGTACTCCTGTAATCCCTGCACTAGGGAGATTAAGGCTTTAGGATTGTGGCAAATCCGAAACCAGCCTGGACTAACTAGCGAATACTATGTACATACAAGACCCGCACAAACAAGCAAGGACATGAGAGATGTACAGGGATGCAAAAAGCCAACTACTACTGGGTCAGCCTGAATTCACGTAGGCTGTTCTGTGAAATTAACCAACGCTTAATTTAAACAGCTGAGTTCTGAAACAGCTCATTTCCAAAACATAACCACAAGGGAAAACAAGGGCCAGCCGCAGCGAGAGGGCAGGAGCGCTGAGAGCTTACGGGCTCCGTCCTATCAAATTTCGAATCCACGGTTATCAAAAACTGTCTAGCGAAGGTGGGTACGCCCTCCCCCGAAAAAACAAAAAACCTAGAGAGCAAGAAAAACAGCCATTGCCAGTGAAAAACGCTCTCTTCTGCCCAAGCGGAGGGGCAGTCCCGATCCAGACCAAGCGCTGCACAGCCTGGCACTCGCCCAGCCTGGCGGGGAGCGCGACCTGGCCGCGTCGCATCCACACGGTCGCATCGAGCGCCTCGACGTCCGCCTTGCCGGGCCTCGGCTCCCCGCCCGGCCTCACGGCCCAGCCGGGCCCCGCCCTGAGGCGGGCACGGTACAGCAGAACCTCACCGCTTACCATCCTAAATTTCTCCTCAGCCATCTTGGCTCCGCCCACCGCTGCGAGACCGGAAGCCAACCGTTTCCCCGACAGCCAGCAGAGCCGGAAGTCGTAAACCGGGGAAGGAAGGAGGAACCCGAGCCAGGAAGTAGGATGCCGAGAGGAAGGCAGCGGCGGTGAGGTTGGTAAACTTCTGGCGGCTCCACAGAAAGGCATGACCACAGATGGCATAGTTCTGAAGGAAAAGGTGAGGGAACGCGCAGCCGGAGGTCAGACGTGATCTCTCCACCGGTCTGGATGACTTTAGAGTGTAGCATGTCAATCAGATATTAGATAACGAAGCGAAGTTTATGAAGAAAACAGTTCACTCAATAAATACAAGTAGCTCCTAAACATAGAAAATAAAACTACCAGGAAGAGAAATAATGCAAGGGTATGTTTCCAAGAGATTTGATCTACCTCACGTTGACAACAAAATTTGTCACCGACATATTTGTGAGGAAAACATGCTTTCTTCACCAGTGGAAACAAATCGGTCAAGCTCTCAACAGCAGTTTAGCAACTAAAAAAATTAAAAATACACATAACCTTTAACCCAATTGTTTCAATTATAGGAATTTATTCTATACGTATAGACATGAAACATGGCTTTACATACAAAGGTATCCAATGCGTCATTGTTTGGAATAAACCAAAGCTTGAGAAACAACCTAAATGCCCAACAGTAGAAATTAAATAAATTATAAGAAGTTCATATTATGTGGCATATGAAAAGAGGCAACTATTTACATGGTAAGAATTGCCAAGGTACACTAATAGATAATGACAACGTGCAAAAATGCATATAGTATTTATGTTAATGAAGAGAAAGCAAAAATAAAGAATATTATGTACACATTTATTAGAAAATATTTTTGGAAGTATATTCAGATACTAAAAGTGGTTACCTCTATGGAAAAGAACTGGGTAGCAGAGATGCAAAGAACAGAGGTAGACTTTTTACAACTTTGAAATTTTACACTATATGCACGTATTATCTATGCCAGTAATAAAGATAAAATTAACAAAACGTATCACATAGCATTCGGATTGTGAGAACTGCTAAGAAAGAAATGTAGAACCATAGGATAAAATAACCAGGGGCTTCAACCTAGACTAGCAAGGCAAGCTTCTTCTAGGTTGCTATTTTAAATTACATCTAAAGAATAAGGCATTATTAGCTGGAGGAAACAGGCTGAGGAAGCATGCAGACCAGGGTAGAATTCTAAGGCAGAGAAAGAAATTGTGCCAAGACCCTGAGGATGGAAAAAGCTTGGCTGGTTTGCAGCACAAAGGAGGACAGTGCGGCTGGAAAAGAAAAAATTGAGGAAGTGTTGGTTCCCATGGTTGAGGAGGTTGTACAGTCCAGTAGGGTAGACCACCAAGGCCATGTGAGGGAGGCTATTATAAAGGGCAGTGGGAAGGCACTAGAGTTTTGAGTAAGGAATGGCTTGATAAGAATGAACAGATAAAGAGTTCTTGTTAACTACTGAGTGGAGAACTAGTTAAGAATGCCAAGAATTAACAGGGTACAATGGCAAGCATTTAATCCCAGCACTTTGGGAGGTAAAGGCAAGTGGATCTTTATGAGTTTGAGGCCAGCCTGGTCTATAGTAGGGAGTTCCAGAATAGCCAAGGCAAAATAGTCAGACCCTGTTTCAAAAAAGAATAATGTCAAGAATTGATAATCTAAGAGAGATTAGTTTCCTTGAATAAAAGAGATGGTACAAAAGAATAGAAAAGCGGTGCTTAGTGGCACATGCTTGTGACCCTGACACTGGAGAGGCTGCAGAAAGACCAGAAATTCATGAACAGCCTTAACAACATAGTGAGCTCCAGGTCAGCCTGCCTGGCTATATGAAATGCTGTCTCAAAAAATAGTAGTAAACAAATAAAAATAAAAGAGGAGGAAAAACAGGCCTGGCAATCTTGGCCCTAAGAAGGCTGAAAACCAAAGGACTCCATGAATCTGAGGCTACTGTGGGCTACATGTGAGTTCCAAGCTAGGCTTGGCTATATGGTAAGACCTTTTCTCCAGTGGCACATGCTGGTAATCTCAGCATTTAGGAGGCAGAGGCAGGAGGATCACCCAAGATAGGCCAGTCTAGTCTATATAAGACATTAAAGAAATGTAGGAAATAGCTAGAGTAAATCTATGATCATAAAAATTAATGTTGGTGAATGAGGGAAAGAGATTCATGTTAAAGGAATACTGCCAGGTTTCTAACCGCGAAAACAAATTAGGTACAGCCAAGACTATACATAGAAACCCTGTATTGAAAAACAAAAAGCAAAAGCAAAGTGGGGGAATTGTTCAGCCAGTTACTAAGATGGAGAGCCTTGGGGATGTTAGTAGAAATTTAATGAACTTGTTTCCCAATATATAAACCTTCAAAGGGACCCTGAAAGGATAATATTCTTTAGTATTCAGAAGCCTTTATTATATGTTTTACATTTATTTATCATGAGGAGGGGTGCATATACTATGGCACATATGTAGTGGTCAGAAAACAATTCTTGGAAGTCAGTTCTCTCCTTCCACTGTCAGTCCTGAGGATGGAATTCAGGTCATTGGGCTTGGCAGCAAGCATTGTTACCCACTGGCCCATGTTACCCATCTCTCTTTGACGCCAGACCTTAGGATGAAGGTAGAACCTCCCCTCCTTTTTTTGATGCAAGGGCTACCATTTTCATTTATAAAAAGGGCATTTGTTTCTCAAATTGTTTGCATCAAACTTAGTGTTTCAGTTAGGTAATTAGAATATCCTCAAAGAAAAATCCTAGGAATTCCTTAGAGCATGTTTAGTGTGTCACATGCACATCTTCATTTCCCTTGGCAAACTCCCATCAGTGCAGCTCTACTCATCAGTATGCTCCGATTATGTAGCTGTGGGATGAATTCTAAGCAATCACTTCCTCCATTTGTTTAATGGTGGCAGGAGTGGTGTTAAGCATCATAACGCCCATCTCCAGTGTAAGTCTAAAGCTGCAGTACATTTCTCTATTTGGAGTATTTAATTTCTGGACTTTAAGGTCTTCAGCCAACTTTGTTCTGAAGCCACCTGGGCATCTCTCTAGCATCTCAGGCCTGCAGAACTCACACCATTAACAGTCAACATTGTAGGAAAATGCCCCTTTAAAAGCACACTAAATACTAAGTATTCATATTTTTCAAAATCTTTCATGGAGGGGCTGGAGAAATGGCTCAGAGGTTAAGAGCACTGACTGCTCTTTGAGAAGTCCTGAGTTCAATTCCCAGCAACCACATGGTGGCTCACAGCCATCTGTAATGAGATCTGGTGCCCTCTTCTGGCCAGCAAGCATACAGACAGACAGAACACTGTAGCCATAATAAATAAATCTTTAATGAAAAAAAAATCTTTCATGGAATATTGCCTCTTCGTGATAGTACAATTGACTGTAGTCAGTGGAGAATGTAGCCGAAGCGCAGACAGTGCTTTGCTTATAAGACAAAATACTAGACACATCCAAATGTCCATCACCAAAAACAGTTTAAATGAATCAAAGCAAGATGCTACTGTAAGATGTACTATCTAGCTTGTAAAAATTCCTGGAGATGTAAAAGAAATAAGCAGCTGCAGGTTATATAGGGAAAAGGTGAAGAAAAATATGGTATGCTTCCATTTGTGGATTAAAAATAAAAATTACCAGACTGGGCAGTGGTGGTGCACACCTTTAATCCCAGCACTTAGGTAATCCCAGCACTTAGGAAGCAGAAGCAGGTGGATTTCAGTGAGTTTCAGGCCAGCTGGTGTACAGAGTGAGTTCTAGGACAGCCAGGACTGTTTCACAGAAAAAAACCTATCTCAAAACAAACCACCAAAAAAATTACTGGGCCCAGAGAGGTGGCTCATCAGTTAAGAGCACTCGTGGCTCTTTAAAGAGGGCTAGAATTAAGTTCCCAGCACCCACATCAGGCAACTGTCAACTGCCTGTAACTCAGTTACATGGGATCTGACACCCATTCTGGCTTCTGTAATGCACATATACAAACACATAAAATAAAAACAATAAATCCTTTAAAAACAAAAAAATACTAGAGACATGGCTTAGTGGTTAAGAGCATTCGTTTTTGTTTTGACATATATATATGTCAAACATATATATATATGTTTGACATATATATATATGTTGAGATGGTTTCTTTGGTAGCCTTTACTATCCTGGAACTCAATCTGTAGACCAGGCTGGCCTCAACTCACAGAGATCCATCTGCCTCTATCTCCCATGTACTGGGATTAAAGTTCTGCGCCACCACTGCCCAGCCCATAGCACTTGTTCTTGCAGAGGACCCAGGGTTGGTTCCTAGCACCCACATGGTGGTTCACACTGTTCATAATTCTAGCTCCAGGGATCCTCTTCTGATCACCATAAAGCACCAGGCACATATGTGGTACAAGAACGTTAAGTGCAAGCAAAACACTCATAACACATAGAATATATAAATCTCAAAACAATTTTAGGGCGGGAGAGTTGGCTCAGTAGTTAAGAGCACTTGTTCTTGCAGGTTCAATTCTCAGAGCCCATATGGAGACTCACCACTTCCTTGGACATGCATGTGGTGCACAAACATACATATAATCAAAGTACTCATATACACAAAATAATTATTTTATAAATTCTTTTTAAAAAGAAGTAGGACAAGCCGGGCAATGGTGGCACATGCCTTTAATCCTAGCACTCAGGGGACAGAGACAGACAGGTGGAGCTCTGCTTTTGAGGCCAGCCTGACCAACAGAGTGAGTTTCAGGACAGCCAAAGATACAGAGAAACCCTGTCTTGAAAAAAAAAAAAAAGACATTGGCAGTAAATGGTTACTGAACAAGTATAACAGAAAGCTAGGTACAAAATAAATTAAGAGAAATGAAAATCCCATCGGATAACTTTAATAGATTAGCATCAGAAAACCAGAGAACTTAAAAACAGTTAAATGAAAAGCATATACGTTGAAAGCAAGAGGTGGGGGAGTCATCTGAAATCTAGAGGATAATAGCAGACCCATCTACATATAGCAGTTATCTCAAGAGGCAGACTAAATATGGGAAATATGTGAATTATCCAAATTTAATGAAAGACATCAGCACTGATCTGAAAAGTTCCATAATCTCTATACACAAACTGGTCAGCAGTAAAGAGTGGTTACTGCTTTTGCAGAGGACCCAAGTCAGTTCATAGCACCCATGCTAGGCAGTTTACAGCCACTTTTAACTGTAGCTCTAGGGATCTGATGCTTCTGGCTTCCTCTATCACCTACCTTCATATGCACATACCCACATGCCGGCACACACACATACACATAATTTTAAAATAATAAAAATCTTTTTTTGGCCAGGTGATTGTGGTGCACACCTTTAATCCCAGCACTTGGGAAGCAGAGACAGGCGGATCTCTGAGTTCAAGGCCAGCCTGATCTACATTGCGATTTCCAGGACAGCCAGGGCTGTTACACAGAGAAACCCTGTCTTGAAAAACAAAACAAGGGGCTGGAGAGATGGCTCAGTGGTTAAGAGCACTGCCTGCTCTTCCTAAAGGTCCTGAGTTCAATTCCCAGCAACCACATGGTGGTTCACAACCACCTGAAATGAGATCTGGTGCCCTCTTCTCGCCTGCAGGCATACATGCAGACAGACCACTGTATACTTAATAAATAAATAAATCTTTAAAAAAAAAAACAAAACAAGCCAGGCAGTGGTGGCACATGCCTTTAATCCCAGCACTCGGGAGGCAGAGGAAGACAGATCTCTGTGAGTTTGAGGCCAGCCTGGTCTACAAGAGCTAGCTCCAGGACAGGCTCCAAAGGTACAGAGAAACCCTGTCTCAAAAACAAAACAAAAAAAGAATGAAAAACAAAACAAAAATCTCTTTTACAAAACAAAACAACTTACCTAAATGTATTGCAGGCAACTGGCTAAAATACTACAGCAAAACTGCAACCATGGGAGGAGGGGCATTACAGGTAGTAAAAACCTGAGCAAAACACCCAAGAGCACAATACAATTAAATGACTTCTTTAAAGGCTCGAAAGAATAAAAGGTCAGCATGGAATCAGAATTCTATACCCAAGCAATAATCACTTGGGAGGAGGTGACAAGAGGATCAGAAGATTATGCTTACTAAACATCAAATCTGAGGCCAGCCTGGGCTACATAAGACCCTGTCCCAAACAGAATATAACAATTCTGTATCCAAATAAAACAGCCCTCACAAAGAAAAAAAAGCTAAATACATTCTTCCACCAATGAAAAGTCAGAGAATTCATTTCTAGAGAAAGGACAGTGGAGGGATGGAGGTACAATTTAGTGCTAGAGCAACTACCTAGTGAGTGTGGTTCAATCTCTTGCATTCAGACTTGACAAATTAGATCAGACAAAACCTTAGGTTTACTGGAAACCAGGAAGAATAATAGTATGTACTCTAAAGTTTATATATATATATATATAAAGCAAATAAAGCATGAAAGTATTAAAGTACCCTATATAACACACATATATATGTGATTTCTAGTTCTACAGTCTCATACAGAACATATTAGGTATTCACTGAAAATAAAATTCCATTTATACTAGCTACATGTAAGTGTTCAATAACTATCAATTAGCTTCCATATATTTAAGTTCAATGTATAGTCCCATCACCTTGGACAGTGTTACTGTGGAGTGAGAGGGAACAAGTACTATTTTTTTGTTTGGTTTTTGTTTTTCAAGACAGGGTTTCTCTGAGTAGCGCTGGCTATCCTGGAACTCACTCTGTAGACCAGGCTGGCCTCGAACTCAGAAGGCCACCTACCTGCCTCTGCTGGGATCAAAGGTGTGTGCCACCACTGCCAGGCTTAGTAGCAAGAGTACTTTAAGCTTTACAATGCACGTATCTGTGGCTCTTCTTCCTCTCCCCTTCCGAAACCTTTCCCCTTCCATTTTTAAAAATTATGTTTATCTTCACTAGGAGAAGCTTGTACATGATGTGTGTGTGGATGTGAGAGGACAACTTGCTGAAATTGGTTCTTTCCTACACTGTGTGTCTTGGGGATGGAACTCAGGCCATCAGATTCAGCAGCATGCACCACTTTACCTGCTGAGACATCTTACCCCTCCCTTTAAATAGACTATACTTGCCTGCAGATAGGCAGGCAGCAAACTGAACAGTAACTAGAGTACAGCCTGCAGCTTAAACTTTTAAAAACAGCTCAAGGGTTTAATGTACAAAGCCCTTGAACTGTATTTAGCCCATGGTATAGTCTGTTAAAGTCTATTAATTCTCCATACTACAAAAATCTATGACACTTAGAATCAGAAAAGCATCTGATAAAATTTAGCAATACTTCCTAATAAAAATGCTCAGTAAAATACAGATAGAAATGAACTCCTACAGGTTTGTAAGGTACATATATTAAAAAAATTTACCACTAGAACTGGGCAGTGGTGGCGCACAACTTTAATCCCAGCACTTGGGAGGCAGAGGCAGGCAAGTCTCTGCATTCAAGGTCAGCCTTTGTAGAAAGCTAGTTCAAGGACAGCTATGGCTGTTATACAGAGAAACTATCTTGAAAAATAACAAAACAACAATGACAACAAAAAATTTACCACTAAAGCTCACATTTAATATAAACCCAATAAAATAGATCTCTATGCTGGGTCGTGGTGCACGCCTTTAATCCCAGCACTCTGGAGGCAGAGGCAGGCGGATCTCTGCGAGTTCAAGGCCAGCCTGGTCTACAAGAACTAGTTCCAGGACAGGCTCCAAAGCTACAGAGAAACCCTGTTTTCAAAAACCAAAAAATGAAATAAAAAAAATCCTTCTCTCTGATTCTGGGAACAGAACCAGGAAGTCACTGTGACATTTTTCTAGCACTGTACTAGATTTTAGCACCAGGATGGAAGGGCAAAACAAAACAAGCATACAATCCAAAGGGGAAACATGGAGACTGTCCAGAAGATAAAAACTGCTGGCTGCAACAAACCTGACAACCTGAGTTCAATTCCCATGTAAAAAGTTAGAAGTGGTGGGTTATCTAACATGGAGTAAGCCAGCCAGCATCAGAAACAATAGGCACTACCTCAGCAAGGTGGAAGAAAAGAACATTGT
This sequence comes from Ondatra zibethicus, assembly GCA_004026605.1. Classification (NCBI taxonomy): domain Eukaryota; kingdom Metazoa; phylum Chordata; class Mammalia; order Rodentia; family Cricetidae; genus Ondatra; species Ondatra zibethicus. Next base: position 165,152 of record PVIU01000969.1, read on the forward strand.
CCTCTGATCTCCACACATGTGTTGTGGCATGTATGCCCCTACACAGGCAAAATAAAAATATGAAAAAACAAAAAATAAGTAAAAACATCATTTGCAGAAATGATTTTTCATATTTGTAACCCACTGAGCTATTTCTAGAACTAATAGGCTTAGTAAATGGCTTCAAGATCAATATGTAAGATCAGTGTTATTTCTTTATAACAGCAAAACTAAAAATGGCATTTAAAAATTAATATTTTTAAAATAAAAATCAGCCTGGCATGGTCACTTACATCTATAACAATAGTACTCAAGTGGTTGAGGCAGGAAAATTTGAGTTCAAGAATAGCTTGGGGGGCTGGAGAGATGGCTCAGAGGTTAAGAGCACTGGCTACTCTTCCAGAGGTCCTGAGTTCAATTCCCAGCAATCACATGATGGCTCACAACCATCTATAATCAGATCTGGCTCCCTCTTCTGGCCTGCGGGCATACATCCAGAAAGAATGCTGTATATATAATAAATAAATAAATCTTAAAAAAAAAAGCTTGTGCTACAAGCATGAGATCCTGTCTAAAAACAAAATAAAAAAAAAACTAAATGGAATATGTGTGTGTGTGTGTGTGTGTGTGTGTGTGTGTGTGTGTATTATTTTCAAATATCCATGAGCAAAAAACTAAGGGAAACTACAAAGCACTACTAGGAAAAAATTAAGAAACCCTAAATAGCTAAGCATGGTGCACATGCCTGCAACCCCAGTACTTGAGGTATTCAGAGTCATTTCTAGTTACATATAGTAAATTCAAGGCCAACATGGGCTACTTGAGACCCTACCTCAAAACACAAGCAGAAAAATATTAAACAAAAACATAAATGGCAAGATATATACCATGTTCATAGACAGAGATGAACTCATCCCTAATAAAATATTCTTCCTAAACTGACCTGAATTTAATGCAACCTATCAAGATTTTCAACCTGAGTTTCAACCTAAATGCCAACTGGAGCTAATGGGAGATAGAAACCCTTTAAATAAGCTCCTGGAACTGAATGTCCATGTTGAAATAAAATGTGATTAACAGAAATCACCTTCGAGCTTTAGATTACCTAAATGTAAAGCACCATAAAAGTTTAAACAATTAAGATGGATCATCGTTAAATTTCCAGCAGAAAAATGCTGCTTATGACATTGAACTCACAAAATCATAAATCACAAAATGTACAAGTCAAAATATAAAATTACAAGCTGGACACTGTAGCACAGAGGCTTCAGTCTCAGAAACAACAGGGGCTGAGTTAGGAAGATCATTTGAGCCCAGGGATTTGAAGCCAGCTGGGCAAAATAACAAGACCCTGTGTCAAAATAAATAAAATGAAATAAAAAGTAGGTCTACCATGCACAAGGGCAGGTTTAATGCCCAATAATGTAAAATAATAATTGTCACAACTTCCATCCCAGATCCTAGGTATTTCATACAGGCTAAGCAAGCACTCAACACAGCTAAATTCCAACCTTGAAAATGGAGTATATATCACCAAGGGAAAATAACATAAATTAAAATTACATTAATTTCCTACCCACTAAGATGGCTAGTATAAAAAGTAAACAGTGATAGAGCTAGATGTGGTATTGCATGCTTATAATCCTAGTGCTCAGAAGGCTGAGGTAGGAGCATCATAAATTCAACTCCAGCCTAAGCTACACGAACTCCTGTCTCAAAAACAAACCACTGACAACAGGAAATGTTTAGACATGGAGAAACTAGAGATTGCATACCTCACTCATAGGCATACAAAATGATGCACCCTTTGTATAGGACAGTTTATTACCTTATTAAATATAAGGTAGCTATGTGATCCAGCAATGTTTTACTACTAGATATTTAACCAGGAGAAAAGAAAGCATGTATCAAAAAACATCATAGTACAGGCTGCAGAGATGGCTCATTGGTTAAGAGCACTGGCTGCTCTCGCAAGAGGACCCATTATCCACATGGAGGCTTACAGCAATCTGTAACTCTAGTTCTAGGGGATACAGTGCCTTCCAAAGATAGAGACCTATATTCAGGCAAAACACCCATACACATGATGACTTTAAAAAATTTAAAAACTCATGTTGCTCCTAATAGTAAACAAGTTATTGGCAGGAAATTTGAGAAACTTGTATTATGTATAATATGTACTACACAGAATGATCTAACACATTAATTTGAAGAATCTTTAAAGCATTATAAATTAGCCACCTGAGTACATATGACCCATTTATATGAAGTTCAGGACTGATCTTGAGTGACTAAAGCTAGCAAAAGAGCACTGGAAAGGGGCCTCAAATATGACTTTAAATAGTATTCTCCTGCATCATTTTTGGGTTATTACATGTGTACACAGTCCTTAAAATATCCAACTAAACGTAAGATGTGTACAGTATAACCAGTTAAACACATGATAGATATGGAAGTCCTATTCCAGGAGCATGTGTTTCCAATTCTGTTTTCTTCAATGTGATTTGCGGGCTCTCGCCTGTTTAGGGCAAGGCCCTAGATTATGAAATTTATCTTAAAGACACACTCAGTATCCTCTAAACAAACAGAATTTGCAATCTGCGAAGCAGTTTCCTGGAACCAGCCATCTGATCCCATGAGTTAGTATGCCAACATTTGGTCACTGTGAGACAATGACATTACTCATTTGATTTTTACAATGTATCATGGAGTTCTTTAAACTACATATTTTGTTGGCTTTATTGCAAGCTAATCAAAATAACAAATTCTGTGAGGGAGAAGGCATAGAGAACAGCATTACCACCCTTCTTGAGGCATAGTCTCTGGTGTTTACTGTCATGATCTTTACAGTGTTCCAAATCACTCCCTAGACAGGGCATAGTGGCACCCACCTAAAATCCCAGCACCAAAAGGATTGCAACTTAAGATGCCAGCCTGGACCTATATGTAATTATAGCAAGATCCTGCCTCACACTAAGTAAAATATTAAAAGCACATCTTTTCCAAATCATATCTAATAGGTCATATTTTCCTATTAGAAAATTCTATTTGTCTTATACAGGTAGAAATGAACCACAAGCCAGGATATGTGATAGGAATTTATTAATAATCAAACAGCATTCATACCAGGAATAGCAGCAATGAAGTTATAAATGATCTGAGAGAGATTGTACTTGACAACTTTGGAGCATCTCATTAGAATGTCTGCTGCCCAGGTAAGCCCACAAGGTCATCTGTAAGGGCAAGGCATCATTTTATATTACACCCCAAGGAATGGTACCAACAGTAGCAGCAGCAAGCTACAGTATTCATCTGTTGATAGGGTCCCTTAAAGTTTTAGGATACAAATTCCTGAATCCCTGTCTGAACCAACTCCTCCAGAGAGCTGGATCTCCACGGCATAAGACTCAAAAAGCCATTGATGTGAAGTGACTTGTACAGCACTGTTTTATTCTGTATACAGAAATCTTGACTTTTTGCCTTTTCTGGCAGACTGCAGGGAGCTTGCAAAGTTAATGAGCCAACTTTCACACAGGTGTAGTCAGTGAGGAACACTTTATAGGTGCTAGTTAAAGCACAAAGTAATCCTCAGGAAATGTTACTGTATGCATATAGAGCCAATATCATCATGTCAGGATTGGCAATCTTTGAAGGGTCTGAAAATATAAGGTCCTATTACGTCTTAACTCATTAAAATAGGGTGGCTCCTAAATATGAGAAATTGCTGGATTTATCTGAAGTTTTCAACAAAAGATTTGCCATCGAGTTCCTAGAAAAACCTAATGTTAGAAGTCTTTAAGGCGGGGCTGGAGAGATGGCTCAGTGGTTAGGAGCACTGCCTGCCCTTCCGAAGGTCCTGAGTTCAGTTCCCAGCAACCACATGGTGCTCACAACCATCTGTAATAAAATATGGTGCCCTCTTCTGGCCTGCAGGGACATATGCAGGCAGACCACTGTATACTTAATAAATAAATCTTTTTTTAAAAAAAGTCTTTAAGGCCCAGCAGGTACTTTGCTAAGGCTATCTGAATAGTGTCAAGTGGCCAGATGTGACTCCACTTGGTAACTGGGTGGGTTACATGGCCACCCATTTGCATGAACAACCTTGGTTAACAGCTTCACACAAACTGACAGACCCCTTCAAGTGGACTGTTGAACCTCCAGTGCCCAACACTGTATTGAAGCAATTTAATCTAACCCGGCTAATGGGGATGACTATTCATTTTCACTGAAATGGGAAAGGTAACTGGTGATTTAGATGATAGTGATTCACATAGGCTCATTATTTCAATACTTGGTCCCCAGTGGGTGGAATGGGAAGGATTAGGAGACATGTGCCTTGGAGGAGGTACGTCACTCAGGGCAGGTTATTCCATTTCAAAAATCTCATGCCATCATTCCCAGTGTACTGCCTCTGCCTCCTACTTGAGGATCAAGATGTGAACTCTCAGCCACCATGAACTCTAACCATCTGAAACTGCAAGCCCAATTAAACACTTTCTCTTGTATGTTGACTTGGTCGTGGTGTTTTGTCATAATAGGAAACTAATCAGTAAGACTTAAGTTAAATATTTTTATGATTTGTTGATTTGTCTTATAAAAGGCTTTATTTTACCCATTAATTTTGATCCCCACAATATTCCTAACTTTAAAAAACTAACATAAAAGAATGTATGTGGAATCAGACAAGTATGGACACACTATGAACTCTAAGTTTTAGTGACCTGACAGTATTCTTAGAATCCAGCCCTAGTGGGAGTAATGTACCCTATTTACCTAATTTAGTATACATTTGAGATTGAGATCCCTGAATCCCCCCTGGATAGATGCATTGTCAGAGATGCTAAGTACCAAAGTGAAGACTGTTTTATAACTTGGCAACTACAGTGAAAACCACCCATGGCCCCAACCAATAACAGCTGAAAAGTTATGCCCAAGAAAGCAGTGTTACTCCTCTCAAAATGCTTGAGAAAGATTAGTAGGTCATACACACACACACACACACACACACACACACACACACCTGACACACGCCTGACAAACATATACCGAGAAAATGTCAAAGTTTCTTTTATTCTTAGAATTGACTTTCAATTGAGGGCTTCTAGGCTTTTGGGTGGGCTAGTTTAACTAGGAAAAAAAATGTACATTCTTTAAAATATATACTAACTTCCCCAAAGAAAAATGGAAAAAGAAATCTTAACAGTCCACATTTTTCATTTCTGAAGGAGCCAAGATTTCCCACTTAAAAAAAAAAAATCCCAAGGTGATAGGTATGGTAGTACACACCTGTAATCCCAGCACCCAGGAGGCACAGGCAGGAGGAAAAGTTTTAAATTGGAGGCCAGCCTGGGCTATAGTGCTGAGACTCTGTGGTAATACAAAAACAAAAACAGGAAAATGAACAACACCCCCGAAAAAGCAAACAAAAAAACCCAAAATTCAAAACTACCAGACTCCAGTTGCAGAGATAAATGCTGAGATCAAATGCTAAGCTGGGCTTGGTGGTACCTGCCTGTCATTCTAGCACTTGAGAGACAGAGGCAAAGGTTACCCAAGTTCTAGACTCAAGACTCACCTGGGCTACATAAGGTTTTTAGTTTGTTTTGAGACAAGGTTTCCCTAGCTGTCCTGGAACTCGCTCTGTAGACCAGGCTGACCGCAAACTCACAGAGATATGCCTGCCTCTGCCTCCAGAGTGCTGGAATTAAAGGTGTGTGCCACCACTTCCTGGCTAAGATCTTATCCTTAAAAGAACCAAAAAGAAAACATTAGCTGCTGCTCTCTGCATTTTCAGTTATCATGTATAAAAGAAACCTTTTAGCAAGTCCCAGGAGGCTATCCATATTCAGAGTCAACTGCAAATATCCTATAAATAGTTACACTAAGCTATTCTCAACTGTCATATGTGGTCTGGCTGCCACTGGGAACTATGACTTCAAATATGATATATGGGGACTGGCTGCCAAATCTGCCAGTGAGGAGGGCTCTTTTCTAGTCACCATTGGTTTTTAGAAGAAATCAGGACTACAATGGTGTATGAAACAGTGACCCTCTAAAAGGAGCACTGCCATGCATTACTAATGTCAAAGTATGGTTTAGAAGCACAGCATTAAAAGCCACTCTGGTCCTGGATATTACATCATTCTGAGACCATAATAAGAAAATGGTACAGACAGAGGTAGTTGGATGCTGCTCTGGTCCTAGATAGAATTGTGAAACTTTAGGCAAGTTATTTAATATTATTTGTATTTTCCTCTTCTGTTAAAACAGCAATCTTTAATCAACTTGTTTTAGAGTAAGTGCTTTGAAGATGAAAGTGACAGACTGTTAGACTGATAGGATAAGACCCAACTGTCCTGAAGTCTGGACTTAGTTATAGTATCTAACATTAACAATATCCAGAAGTATCTTCAGCTTTGAGTCTGCTTTACAGGAACCATCAGCTTCTATATGAAAGTAACGTGAAGTACTTCTGAGGCTGAGAATAACGTTTTAAATATCTTACCATATATATATATATATATATATATTAAAAACCTGACATTCCAGAATCTGAGCATCTAAATGTGTATCACTGTTACAACACAAACAATCTAAATTCAGTGTGTTTGCAATTTGGAAGCCAGAAACCTTTCAGAAGTACTTCTGAAAGTTTCATTAGCCAAATTAAGTGTTGGGGATGGTCTCATTCACAGTTCCCTACCTAGGACCTGAACCAATACTTGACAGTTTATATTAAATAGGAACAGTGAATAAGGCACATTATACAGGTGGCTGTTACCCACCTAATTCATCTGTTTTCAACTATAAAAATAAACATAAGTAACTAATGGAATAACAAAATAAACGTTTATTTATTAGAATTAGGAATGTTCTTTCCCTCTGGGCAACCTGAACAGTCCAGTTACAATGAAAATCTAAGAACAGTTATTTCCACAGCACAAGGTGCTCTATGCACAAAATTACAGGGTTAGGAGCATTTTATCAATTTATCGATCTGATTGTCTCACCAACCCACCCCATCCCATCCCAAGTGCTCTATATCGGGATACGTGGCTAAAATAATGTTACATTAAATCCTTTAACTCTCTTGTTCTAAGTTTCAACTCCTAATCACAGGTGAACCACACATTACACTGCAGATTCAACCATATCAAACCAAGTCAGTCAGTCTTGGATCTACTGGTATGTATGTATACACGTGTGTCTTTAATATATTTATTTAAACACACATAAAACATATACAATCTGGGTTGAAGCAAATTACAAAGAATTTAGGGTCTGGTGATGTTATATGCTACTCCATTTACCACAATTTTATGTCTCCTGAGCTTTGGATCAAAATTTTATTAGAAATCATTGAAAGTTCACCTGCTGCTCAATGAATTGTTCAAATGAAGCATGCACCTACAATGTAACTGATCTCAAAAACACAAGGAGACCCTGGTGTTTACTGTAAGTAGAGCCCTCTGAGAGACTTAGGTAGGTCAAATAGGGAAGCTGTCTAACAATATGGCTTGCCTATCCCAGCTGGGGGCACTGAAGCTACTAACAAAAGCAGTTAAATTCTGGAAACTCTTACATATGGAGACGGTTGTTAAAAGCTTGGATGTAGCAGAAAGGCCAATTCACCTTGATCCACACAAATTATGAGTGCAATACCCTCAGGTCCCATGTGAGCACTGGGACTAGAAAGTGTCACCAACTGCACTATCCCTCCATGGGTGGGGACTGAGACTATAAGGTGCATACACTCTTTTGGATACTTGTTGCAAGGGCAGGGTGTAAAGAGGACTTATGACACTCAGACCTAGATACTGCAAAGTTAACTGTTTTTAAACACTACATACACAAAGCAGTTTAAGGGACCACATATATCTATGTGACAATTCTGGTTGCTTTTCAAAGTCACCAGGAAAAGGAACTTACTTTGAGCTTTCTTTGAAATCTCGTTGGTTTTGATAAATGTTTATTTTTTTAAGATTGATGTAATTATTTAAAATAAAGTTAGATGGATAATGGAGAAAAAGATAGGGCAAAGAGAAAATGGAAAAGCAGACATGAGTTCAGATTTGCACCTGAGGTGACAAGGAAAGGGAAGAAAAAAGTAAGTTGATCCTAAAGCGACAAGTAGTTTAAGAAAGCAGCATAATATACTCAGCAAACATTCACTGATTTTTTGATGGGAAAAGAACAGTTGCAAGTACATCTCATGTAACAACCTTTCTAAAAGGAAAAGTAGGGTGATTCAGCAAAGCCTAACTTAGGCAAAAAGCCAGAGGAAAGTGAACCTACTTCCCAATGGAGTAATAAGATGTACAATGCAAGAACAGACACAGCTGCCTCACAAATGGTAAACACTCCCTAGGCACAAGACAGTTAAAGGAAGACGAAGAGGTCCTCAGCCAAAACTGGCATTTAATAGTTATACCTCTTGATCTAGTTGCCTAGTTCACTCTGCACTCAGATATAAAACTGACAGTCTTAGGGATGCTGACCTGTTGGACAATACCACAGGCAGAATGGCCTAAACAGGTATATAGTTAATAAAACCACCACCATCCTTTACTTTTAACATAGCTTTTAGTAGAAATTTCATAAAAATGGACATCACAGCTAAAATGCATTATTAATTCTCCTATATGCTGACAACAGAAAAGAAGCAAACTCAGTGATTCCTACTCAAATGCACTGGATGGGATTATCAATGTTCCAGTGGTGTTTGCCTTCAAACTGAACCCACCGTAACACACACAAGCAATTTCAATATCCACCATTTAAAATTCACAATCTCAAACTAAGTGAATGGCTATTTATTTATACTTAAAGTGAAAACATTGTATTCAACACCCTAACATAAAGAAGGGATGAGAAACGAGCCATAACTAAAAATTTAAAAGGCTCAAAGCAGCAATTCAGGAAAAATAAAACAGGAAAAGAAATTTTGAAATGCTTCCTCCAGATGTGATGGGGAGCCTAGGAAGCCTACAGCCCTGTGCATTACATGGGCACCCAGGCTGGGATAGAGGCATCAAGGCCACACAGGAAGAGTAAGTTGGGACAGGATCATTCATGAAGTGAAGCAACAAAACCACTTGTAGTCTTTAACAGGCCACGGCACAGGACTTGACTTCCTTGTCTAGAAGCTGGGAATTCAAGGCATGAGGCCCATGGCCAGCAAAAGGCAGAACCAAACCAGAAAGGGCAAACTGACCTCAGAAAAGGGAAACTGAAGCACTCTAGTTAGGTCTTGCAGAGGTGCTTAACAAACATACCCTTATCCCAACCCCAACCCTAGAAAGATAAAGCCAACTGAAAGAAAATGCACAGCAAATAGACATAATCTTGAAGCTTTTTAAAGAATAAATATTTTTGTAATTAAACATTATGCAAACACGTGCCACGCTTGCTTTATCCATGCATATGCGCTATATACAATTTTGAAAAATACTGTGTTGTCCTCTTGTTTTAAAAGTCATATACAAAGTTCTTGTGTTTTTTGCTTAATCCTCTTGCTGCCTACCCCATTCCCCCTCCCAAGAATTTCCTTTACAAGTAGCTAATAATCATTATTCACTCATGACCTTAGGATATGAGAGAAAGTGAGTCCAACTGTGTGTGGTGTATGTGCAGGGGAGGAAGGGGAAGAGGTCCTTTACCAAAGTACAACAAAATGGCTGATTTGGACATGAAAAGCAGTGTCAAGGAGCTATCTGAAATTTTGACTGTACTACACTCAGGAAAAAGAAAAAGGAAGTCAGCTTTGAGAATGAAGCTACGTTACAAGTTAAAGTTGGAGGGCTTTTGTGTGTCTGTCACACTTTGTTGGCGGCCTAGAATACTGTTGTACAATGGTTTATCTACCTTTTTTATTACAATATAATTTACTTAAACTTTCCGTTAACAAAACAGAATTCTGGTACTACAGACCAGCAGTGTCAGAACAGGCTTAGTGCCTCCTTGTTTGTGTTTGTGTTTGTTTTGTTTTAATTGCATGAGCACTCTAGATGGTAAAGTTTTCAGAGTTCATTTTATGCAGGGCCATTCTCAGTCCTCAATGTACTCCCACAGATCTTTTTCATAGCCTTCATGCACATGCTGTAACAAAACCCTTCGTCGACTCTCACAGTATCTGTAATCAAAGAGAAAACAAAACAAAACAAAACAACTTGTCATCCAGCCTCTGGTAATGAAAAAAAAGAGGCATTTTACCCACTTTTAAAAAGTATTACTCCTATAGTTTGCCCAGACTTTGAAATAAGCACCTGCTATTACTGTGATTTATCTGTACAGACAAATCAAACTACTTCTAACTGTTCTAAGGACTGTTTTTTGGTTTCTTTCACTGGTGGAAATCAAACCCAGGACCCTGTGCATGCTAAACAAACACTCTACAACTGATTTATTCTTCCAGCCCGAGATTATTTTTTATCAAACTCAGATTTCCAGTTCAGGAAATTATTTTAGAGCCCTCATGTTTTAGAAGATGTGACAGAGCCTAGAAACAATGATTAAAACCCATAGTTGCATAAATTATAAAGAATTTCAGCTGGGCTGTGGCAGCTACATCTTTACTGAGTTCAAGGCCAGCCTGGTCTACAAAAGAAGTTCCAGGACAGTCAGAGGTTTTATACAGAGAATCCCTTTCTTCTTAAAAACTAACACCGCCCCCCCCAAAAAGCTTAATTTCATGGGCCATCTATAAAGTCCTGATTAATTCTAAAAACACAATGTAATAATTAGAGTTAGCAAATGGAAGTGAAGATGTTGAGATTAAATCTCCAGGCCTTCCAAATTTCCAATTCCCTTAGTACTATTAAAAAGATATCAGGAGATGATGAGATGACTCAGTGGTAAAGACCATTTCTTGCTTTTCCAGAGGATCCACGTTCAGTTCCCAGAACCCACAATATGGTGGCTCACAACTGCCTGTAACTCTAGCACGAGGTAATATGACACCCTCTTCTGGCCTCTTTGGATATCCAAACACATGCACATACCCACACACAAATATATATAAATTTCAAAAACTCATTTTTAAAAAGAGATACAAGCATATGAAAAAGACACACTGAAAGAAAGCTTTATGTTGAGGAATCATCCAATCCTGAACTGCTATTTACCCCTGAGCTAAATTTCTCCTAAAGATAAAAGCTAACAAAAACTCTAAAAAGAATGCATAATTCACTTGTAAACAAGCATGACCCACAAGAGTATCTGAATAAAACCAATACCCTATGATCACCCCCTCATTGCTAATGGCTACTTATTCCTTTTAAAGTCTTTCTTTTCTATAGTGTGGGGGGGATTTCAACTGAAAAAGAATCAGCCATTAGAATAAATACATGGCTGGGTTTCTCCTCTATTCTTGATCAGTATACTCTCTGCAACGTTTTGCCCAATCAACAGAAGGAATCTGGGACACACAGAAGCACGGTCAAACGTACAAAATCTCACCACTGGCAGAATATTTTACTCACAGCTATAAAAATCTCACCTGTACTTATCTTGGACTTTCTGCTTTATATCCTGCAGAGAATCTTGGGAAATATCTCGTTCAAGGTAGCCCGAAAGCACCTCTGTGGCATTTTCTAGATCTGCTTGATTATTCTGAAAGAAAAAGAATATAAATTCTGGCTTCAAAATCAAGCTAAAATATAACCAAATTTAGCTAGTTTGAGGACTATACACTTACTCTCAACACTGATAATCATGGGGGTGGGGGGTCGAGACAGAGATTCTTTGTAACAGCCCTGTCTTGGGAACTAGCTTTGTAGAGCAGGCTGGCCTTGAACTCAGAGTTACACCTGCCTCTGTCTCCCAAGTGCTGGGTTTAAGGTGTGAAGCATCAACACCCAGCACAAATAGTCATTTTTTAACTAGTAAAGCTTTTTGTGGCTTTCACCTGTAATAATTTTCTAGCCCAGAACAATTTTAAAAATGTTAGAAAAGATAAGAGATTCAACCATTAACTTCTAGAATAATATTGAGGACAATGTGAAAGTCTTTACAATATTTTAGATCTGAGAGCTGCTCTTTTTGAAAACTAAAAATTTAAAACTTAAAAAAAACCCTTATTGTTGCCCATATTTGGTTGCATTGCAGCCATTTTCCTAACTTTAAATATATAGTTTTCGTTTTGTTATTGTTTTAAAAGACCATTTCTTTACCATGAATGTAACCCTGGCTGGCACAGAATTCTCTATGTAAATCAAACTGGCCTCAAATCAATAGAGATCTGCCTGCCTCTGCCTCTGGAGTTCTGAGATCAAAAGCATGTGTCATCATATCCAGGTGAATAAATCTATTTTACATCATAAGCAAGATCAGTATTCTATGCATCACTTTTTGCTGTTGCTGCCTTTTATTTTTGAGACAGGGTCTCACTATGTAGTTTTGGATGGACTAGAACCAGGCTTGGTTTCAACTCACAGAGATGTGCCTCCCACTGCTTCTTGAATGCTGGGATTACAGGCATGAGCCATCAACCCCTGCTATTCTCTATTTTAGATGAGAGTGGAACACTTACCATTCTAGGATATTATGAGGCTTAAGTGACACAATTCATATAAATTGCTTATTCAGCACCTGGCACATCTAAAGTTCTTTTGTTTGTTTGGGTTTCTTGTGTTTTTTTGTTTTTCGAGACAAGGTTTCTCTGGGTAATAGTTCTGGCTATCCTGGAACTCACTTTGTAGACCAGCCTGGCCTCGAAAATTAATGAGATCCACCTGCCTCTGCCTGCCAAGTGCTGGGATTAAAGGTGTGCACCACCAATGCCCAGCATATCAAAAGTTCTTAATAAGCACAAAACTAGCCTTATTATTAGAAGTTAATGTGGTTGTTAGCTTTAGTGTTGATGTGAAGGCTAAAAAGGGGGGCTTTTAGCAATAAAAGTTTTTCAAATAAAGATGCTGTAAAATTAATGCACAAGATGGGTGTGCCTCCCAGTGTTCGGGAAGCAGGGAGATCTCTTTGAGTTTGAGGGCAGCCTATCTACATAGCTAAACCCTCCTGTCTCAAAAAATAAGACAAAAGAAATAAAAACTCAAGAAAAAAAAAAAAAAAGAAAACCACCAGGGGGAGAAGAATGAGATAAGAGGGGGAATAATCTGTGGCAAGTCTACAGCGCTAATCCATGGTAAAAGTAAACATTCAAATTGAGGGCTGACTTTAGTGCTAGCACAGTTAACTAGGTGGCTAAACCACTTAAATCTGGTGCAGTTTAAGATAACAAAAAAGTTTCTCATATCTTTCCAGTAAGGACTATTTTTTTTAACCTACAATTTTTAAATAGAAAGGGTTTAAGAAAAAAGTGGCCTTTCCCCCTGTCCAGGAACTAATCCTACCTCAAAGATAATGGACTGGTTATTCTTTTTGAGGTAGAAAGCGAAGACATAAGTGTACATAAGTGTGGCACGACACTGGCAGAGGACATCGACTGCTTTCTTCAGGAACTGCACCTCGATCCAGGACATGTTGTGCTGCTGCATCTCCTCCATCTTCTGCTTCACCTGAGCATACAGCTTATGCTCAAAGCGTAGACTCTGCATATGGTTCATATAGCGATTACAGTAGAACAGGTACCTCTGCAGGGCTGCCCTAGATCGCTGACCCAGTAAGAAAAATAAAGGTCTTGTAATTATGACATACATATCATGTTCAAAAGCTAGTGTATAATTAAGCAACAATGTGATAGCACCTCACACATTAAAACAGCTTGTCACTCAAAGGGGTAAAGATACCAAGAGTTGGCAATTATGTGGAGTTAAGGGAATTGTATGAATGGAAGTTAGTAGAATCACTACAGAAAATACACAGAAGGCCCTTAAAAAACTGAAGCAGAACCATTATAAGATTCAGTAGTACCACATTTGGGTATATAACAACAAAAACAACAACAAAAACCCTGAAATAATTATTTTGAGTATGCCTGCATTTCTCTGTTTATTATTTGTAATAATCAAGCCATGGAATCAGTTCATTTATTAGAAATGAATGGACAAAGAAATGGGAGCATACATAGTAAACAGAATACTGCTCAGGTGGTCATGTGCAACAACATGGCTAGCCATGGAAGACAATGTACTAAGCCTATATAGAAATACATATACTACACAATATTGACTTCCTTATACACATATTAAACATCATATCCATGGGTATTATTATTTTTGACTATAATTGCTAATTGAAATTTCATATATTTGCTGATAAAATAGAACAGTAATCTAGAATTGTTTTTAATTTAAAATTAAGAATAAAGCTATCTATAGTTACCTTTGATACTACTGCTCTGAATGCCTTACTATAGTTTTTATACAGCAGCCATGAGCCACATGTGTCTATTTTAACTCAACATTAAAATATCTGTTCTACAATTAGTGGAAAACAAATTAAACATTGTTGATGAAGAGTATTTTTAGCAATACAAAAAAGTTCTCTTGGATAGCACCCTACAGAGGAAGCAATGAGATAGAAAACAAGAAGCAGCTGTGTGTTGCTGGCGGCTGGTGTGTTGTGTGCAAGCTAAACAAATTTACTGACAACCCAGTCTTTGAAATAAAATGTTTTTAAGTAGAAAACTACCCTGAAGTAAAAAGGACATCACATAGCTCCTAAGACAATGTAATTAGAGCAGGCAGTACAATCAACTAAGTGTTTTTTTTTTAAATATATTTTTAAATTACTTTATGTGTATGAATCACTTGTGTGCCTGGTGTCCAAAACAGCCAGAAAAAGGCATCAGATCCCCTAGAACTAAAGAGTTACAAGACGTTGTGAGCCACCATTCAGGTCCTGGGAACTAAACCCAGATTTTCTGGAAGAGCAGCCCGTAAGTTCTTAAGCACTGAGCCATCTCTCTAGACAACTAAATGTTCAATGATCAGTGGGGTGGTGGCGCACGCCTTTAATCCCAGCACTTAGGAGGCAGAGGCAGGCAGATCTCTGAGTTCAAGGCCAGCCTGGTTTACAAGAGCTAGTTTCAGGACAGGCTGCAAAGCTACAAAGAAACCCTGTCTTGAACCCCCACCCCACAAAAAAAAAAAAATTCAATGCTCTTTTTGCTGAGTCTGAATTTTCTTAAATTTATAGTCTTACTAAGAAGGCAAATCGGGCTACACAGAGAGTACCAGGCAGAGTGATACAGTGGAACCCTGTCTTTTTTTTTTTTAATCTATCTTTTTTCATTTTAGGAAACCCTGTCTTTAAAAAAAGTAGTAGTAGTAGTAGCAGCAGCAGTAGCAGTAGTAGTAGTAGTAGAAGAGAGATAGAAATGGTTAATAAATGACATCAGGGAGTCATTTATTAACAAGCAGTAAAATCATTAGGGCTGGAAAAGCAGCAGGAGAAAATGACCTAGTTTCTTCAACAAATAAATGGTAATTTTTAAAAAGGAAGCAAGAGAAGAATAATGTAAAGAGGAAACAGTTATCAATCAAATGCAATTTATAGACAAGATTTCAACTAACTATAAAGTAAATCTGAGCAAGCAAGATGGCTAGTGTACTTGTGCACAGGTCTGGCATCCTGAATTTAATCCTCAGATCTCATGAGGTGGCAGGAAGAAAAGAACATCCTGACAACTATCCTCTGTGAGCATGTATGTATATGCATGTGTATGTACATGTACATACACAAAATACATTTAAAATTTTAATAGGTAATTTACAACATGAGATCCTGCCTAAAAAGATGAAAACAGAAAGAAATTTGACAGAATTGGAAGCATCTGAACAATAGTTGATTCAAATAAGATATATTTCTAAAGAGGTTGTGCATGGAGGTGCATACCTGTAATACCAGCTGCACTCAGCAGACAGAGACATGGAATTGCCAATATTGAGAAAAGCATGGTTAGCATAAATTAAGACCAGCCACGGCAATAGAGCGAATCTCTGTGCCTCCACTACCCCATCTCTCAACCAACCAAATATATACATACTGACAAGAACAATCTAACAGTGAGAACTAGAGCACTACAGATATAGTTTGGGGTAAAGCCTAAAGCCCACGCTTGTTTGATATCAGTCACTGAGTTTAATTTCAAACACACTCCCAATACATCTACATACAATAATGACATTCAGTAAAGCCTATTATTTGATAATATACAAAGTAGTATTAATGACATAATTTTGTACTTCAGATGTATTTTGCATTATTATTGTCTTACAAAAATAACTGACATAAAGTTTCTTTCATTATTCTGAACGTCCTAGAAGTGTTGGACGATTTTAAATCATATACTGAGTATCACTAGTGCCTGATATATAGAAAATGATTAGTTAAATTTAAGTGTGATTTTACTACACATATACATATAATTATATTTTTCTCTCCATGCTTTAAAGTCTAGAAATAACAGACACTTGGGTACCTTCTATGATACACCAAGGGAAGATCTTCACCCAATACTCTTTTGAGATTTATTTGGGAAGGAGAAGTCCAGGAGAGTGGCTGTCTCTGCCAGGGTGGGAAACAACAGCCAACAGCTGAACAGGGAGAGGGGCTTATACAGGGCTTCTTTTTTTTTTATTTTTTATTTTTTATTTTTCGAGACAGGGTTTCTCTGTGGCTTTGGAGCCTGTCCTGGAACTAGCTCTGTAGACCAGGCTGGGCTCGAACTCACAGAGATCCGCCTGCCTCTGCCTCCCGAGTGCTGGGATTAAAGGCGTGCGCCACCACCGCCCGGCTTATACAGGGCTTCTTAGGGGCGGAGGTTTCCCAGGAAGTTTTTCTGCTCAGAGATTGGCTAATTTAGTTGGTCAGCGGTAGAGATGGCTCTGCTTTCAAAGCCAAACTGTTTCTTTCACTGGTACTTTTTGAGACTTTGGTTAATTTTAGGGCCAGGGCATATTTTTTTTTCCCACTGGCTCTGTTTTTAGGGACAAAGTGTGTTTCTTTGTCCCTAAACATACACTGGTTTCAGAGTCAGTGTATGTTTCTTTGGTTCTGGGATAAAGTGTTTCTTTCACTGGCTCAGGTTTCAGATCCTGGGTGTGTCTCCTTCAATAGCTCTGGGTTCGGAGTCAGAGTGTTCAGGGTTTTCCTTGGCTGACCTGTTTACCCTACACCAAGTATATAGAAATAGAAATATTGCTGGGTGGTGGTGGTGCACACCTTTAATATCAGCACTCGGGAGGCAGAGGCAGGCAGATTTCTTTGAGTTCGAGGCCAGCCTGGTCTACAGATCAAGTTCCAGGACAGGCTCCAAAGCTCCAACCCTGTCTTGAGAGGAAAAAATGGAAAAAAAAATACACACATACATACATACATATATGAATCTACAGTTCATCTTTTTCTTAAATATATAAACTCTGAACCTCAGGATTACTCAATCACATGCTCCAATATCATACACAACACTGAAGTATCACAAAAGGTCCGGTTCCCCCCCACCCCACCCCACCCCGCTTTGAGGGTCAGGAAACAGGTTAGGCTGGCCTTGAAATCAAGATGTTTCTCTTTCTACTTCCTACATCATGAGAGCTATATTTGCATCATGTATCAACCATGCCTGGCAAAGCCATATTATTTCAAGAGTCAGGTAGGTGCTGAACCAACACTTATGAGATAAAAATTACGCCAATGTGCAAATATACTATGTAGGAACTAACCTGCCTGTCATGTTAACTTTCCAGTAAGTACTACTATTTGCAAATTTGTCAAATTCACAAAATCTAACAGAAAACCCAATTTATCACATTACCATATATGATGCAAGAGGACTTGATTTCATATACTTTTGATTCTGAAAACTTTCTCATTAAAACTCATGAAGCTGGGTGTAGTAGTACATGCCTTTAATCCCAGCACTCAGAACGAGGAAGTAAGTGGATCTCTAAGTTCCAGGCCAGTCTGATCTATACAGTGACCAGGCCAAACAGGACTATATAATGAGACACTATCTCAAGAGGGGGAAAAAAAAGTCTACAAATAAAACCCTCAAAAATCAAAGAAGAAAAATTTTAATGCAAATAAGAAAAGCTTAATAATAAATACCAAGATCCAGAATGAAAAATCAATTCACAATTTGAAAAGGAGTTCCCAAAATAACCAAAACTAGAAAACTGGCAGGCCAGTCAAGTGTAGCTAACAACTGTTTTTTTCTAAGTAAAGCTATTTGGAACACAATCACATTCATCTGTTAAAGCCTATGGCTTCCTTAGCAGTAAGGAGAGAAATAGACTTGAGTAATCATTGTGGAGATAACAGTCAACAGGTATTGATTCAAACCTCATTGCTGGGAATCAAAGCCTTGCCCATGCTGGGCAAACTCTACCACTGAGATTCAACCCCTCCCACCTCCTTTTCTTTCCTTTTGCATCATCCCCCATTTTGAGTGTGTGTGTGTGCACATGCACACGTGGATACATATGTCAGCAGGAAGTCAGAGTTAACTTTCAGGAATCAATTCTCTCTTTTCACACTGGATTCAGGGAATCAAATGCAAGTTTATCAAACTTGTATGTACAGCAAACATTTTTACTCACTGAGCTATCTCAACAGCTCCCTCTTCCCCAACCCCTTCATGTGTACGTGTGTACAGAATTTGTACATGTCTAGAGTCAAAGTTCATATAGGTTGTCTTTCTAGATCACAATTTATTGAGGCATGGATTCCCACTGAACATGGACCTTGCGGTTTCTGACTAATC
Organism: Ondatra zibethicus; assembly: GCA_004026605.1. Classification (NCBI taxonomy): domain Eukaryota; kingdom Metazoa; phylum Chordata; class Mammalia; order Rodentia; family Cricetidae; genus Ondatra; species Ondatra zibethicus. Next base: position 183,795 of record PVIU01000969.1, read on the forward strand.
TTGCTGGGAAGCTAGTCATAGAAGTCCTGTTTCTGCCTCCTTAATGCTGGGATCACAGGCAGTTGCCATGTGGATGCTGGAGATCTAAATTTGAGTTCATGCTTTTTGTTAATTCCTGTTTTAAAGACTGAGCCATTTCCATGGTTCCTTTGAACACACACCCCTTTGAAACAGACTCTGACTAAATTGCTCAGAGTGGTCTTGTAGCTCAGACAGGTCTTATATTCATAATGTTCCTGTTTCATCCTTTGAGTAGCTGGGTTACACACCTATGCCATCAGGCATGGCTTTATTTGATTTACCACAGAAAAGGTATTCTGACTTCCAAAGACAGAAGAAGATTCAAATTTTTACCACTGTCAGCACAACAGAGTATATAAACTTTTCTTTTTTTAAAAAATTTATTATGATTTATTTAACTTTATGTGCATTGCTGTGAGGTTGCCAGATCCCCTGGAACAGGAGTTACAGACAGTTGTGAGCTGCCATGTGGGTGCCAGGAATTGAACCTGGGTCCTCTGGAAGAGCAGTCAGTGCTCTTAACCACTGAGCCATCTCTCCAGCCCTGTATATATAAACTTTTCTACAACACAAAGCACTCAAAGTACCACCAAGGATCTTTCTGTACTATGTACCAAATTTCTAATACTTTTGAAGACTACAATAACCCAAGAGACATCAGGTTAGCACGTGAAAATGGAGAACATAAGGAAAAATCGAAAGGTTAAATAAGCATGTAATCGTATATCCCATCAAATAAATAATGACAGTGATATGAAATCTTTCACTGTGCCCTACAGAAGTGTAAGATTCTAGATTGGTCTAACTTGTGAAGTACAAAATCTGTAGACCCCTAATTTAAAAGCTCTGCACAATATCCCACCTCAACCCCAACCCCCAGAGAACTTAGAAAGGGATTTACTGAGATGGTGGGGTCTTCAAAAACAAAGACTGTGCTAAATATGATCTCTAGCTAGATCTAATTGGTCTACTAGTCATTCAGAATTCATAATAACTAGGAATAAAACAGTGCCACACATGAGGAAAAAGCTTTTCTTTTTATTCAATGGAATTATCAAAATCTAAAAATATATTGGAAAAGGTATGGTATTGTTCTGCAAAAAGATTTTAAACAATCTTGATTTCTATTAAGTCATAAAAATGAGCTAAGCAGTAGAGTCAAGTCTAAACAGGAAGCTAGAGAAATCATGACTGCCACTAATATCTATAAATCAGAATGATACAAAGTAACTGGACTGACTAATTTTAGGTCAACTTGACACAAGCTAGAGTCATTAGAGAGGAGGGAGCCTCAATTGAGAAAATGTATTCGTAAGATCGGGTGTAAGCAAGCCTGTATGGGTTTCTTAATTAGTGATTAATGGAGGAGGGCCCAGGTCACTGTCAGTGGTATCATCCCTGGGCTGGTGGTCCTGGGTCCTGGATTCTATAATGAAACAGGCTGAGTAAGCCATGGGGAGCAAGCCAGTAAGCAGCACCCCTCTGTTTCTGCTATCACTGCTTTTGGTGATGAACTGTTATTTGGAAGTAAGAATAAAATAAACCCTTTCCTACCAAGTTGCTTTTGGTCATAGTGTTTCATCACAGTAAAAGTAACCCTTACTAAGACAAGGACCATTAAATGGAAGTAAAGTAGAGGTACCAAATAGTCAGGTATTAGCAGACCACAAAATATGATGGTTTTGAGTCAGAGTCTCTCTGAGCAGTTCTGGTTGTCCTGGAACATGTTATGTAGACCAGGCTGCCCTTGAACTCATAGAAATCCTCTCGCCTATTTTCCGCTGGGAAGAAAAGGTGTGTGCCACCATGCCTTTTTAAGTATTAAAATGATGATAATAACAACTTAGTACAGGAGATGTATGTAGCTCAGCTGGTAGAATGTTTGTCCTTCAATATATGAATCCCTGAATTCTATCCCTCGCACCACATAAACAAGACACAGTGGTATTTCAGTCTCTATAAAATTGAATGAATGCAGACAAATTTCATTGATTTGTGATTTGATTATACAGCTATATAGAAATAAGATATTTGCAAGTGGTTTTATATTCACATATTTAAATACTGTAGTGAATATACTTAAGCCAGCACTATTAATTTGTGAGAATTTTTCAGTTCTTTGAAAGGACTAAAATAATATGCATGTAATTCCAGTACTTTGAACCCAGAATGAGCTAGAAGGTTAAAACAAACATGCCTTGCTGTACAGTGCTGGTACATGCTTTTAATCTCAGCACTCAGGAGGCAGAGAAACCATGTCTTGAAAAGCCAAAAGACTCAGAAAACAAACCACCTAAACTACAACCTCCTAGAAGGACCCATTGGGAGACCTTTCATATATATCTGTGAAACGTTTATTATTTTAATTATAGCAAAAGACAGTATCTTTACTTCTGCCAATATGAGAGTCTATAGTAATATGTATTGGGGGAGGGCATTTTTTTCTTTAATTAGAAATGATTGAGGTCTGTGTGTGTTGAGTGAACAGAGTCTTGCTGGTTTCAAATTTGCTATGCAGTCAAAGGCTGATCTCAAAATTGTGATCCTCTAAACCTCCAGAGTGTTGGGATTACAGGCAAAAAATTGCCTTTAAAAACTAACAATAACAAACATATGGAATCCATGTTTTGGATTGTATCCAGCTTGGAATACCCTTTAAAAAGCATTTTTTTATTGTTTGTAGACAGGGTTTCTTTGTGTAGCTTGGCTGTCCTGGAACTTGCTCTGTAGACCAGGCTGGCCTCAAACTCAGAGGCTGGAATTTTTTTTTCCCTTTTTTAAAAAAATATTTATTTATTTAGTATACAATATTCTGTCTGTGTGTATGTCTGCAGGCCAGAAAAGGGCACCAGACCTCATTACAGATGGTTATGAGCCACCATGTGGTTGCCGGGAATTGAACTCAGGACTTTTGGAAGAGCAGGCAGTGCTCTTAACCACTGAGCCATCTCTCCAACCCGAGGCTGGGATTCTTTAAAGCTATGTGCCACCACCATCCAGCTAAAAAGCATTTTTGTCTTTAGGAATTTCAAAAAAGAATAACTGAATAAATAAAGGGTTGGAGAGATGGCATTAAGAACAATGACTGCTCTTCCAGAGGACCTGGGTTCAATTCCCAGCAACTACATGATAGCTTACAACTGTCTGTAACTCTAGTTCCAGGAGATCTGAAACCCTCACACAGACTACATGCTGACCAAACACCAATGCACATAAAAATAAATAAATCTATTTGAAAAAAGAAAGAAAGAACAAAAGATTTAGCCGGGTGGTGGTGGTGTACGCCTTTAATCCAGCACTTGAGAGGCATAGACAGGCAGAAAGATCTCAGTGAGCTCGAGGCCAGCCTGGTCTACAAAGTGAACTCCAGGACTATCAGAACTGTAACACAGAGGAGCCCTGTGTAGAAAAACCAAAACCACCAATAACAACAAAAATGACTAAAGAAAAATTCAATGGTTCTACAACTACCATAAAATAATGTTATTTAAAAAAATAGGAATACAAACCTATTGTCTGAATCCTTTCCTAATAGCACAGAGACTCCTGAGGGAGTCTGTTTCAAAATCACCTGACCTATCAGAATTGCACGAACTGCAGAATGAGGCAAAAAGTAAAAATAAGTGACACACTGTGAATAGCAGCGGTTCACTCAACAACTGCTGGTCTCTTATTCTCCTTGCTGAATGAGCAGAATGCAGAGGTGAAGGCAATCATTTAAGGTCACCACCAGAACCTTAAAACAACCAACATAACTAGCTCAAGTGAAAGAAGGGAAACAAACAAGACTGTCCTTAGAGAAGAGGAGGATGGCATACCCCTGTAATTTCAGACTTGGGAAACTAAGATTGGGAAGTCAAGGGACAAAGCAAGAGCTTGTCTCAAAATTCACAAACCAATTACAAAACAAAAAAGACTGAGCACAATGCACATGCCTATAATCAGTCGTCAGGAAGAAGCAGAAGCAGAAGGATCATATGTTTGATGCCAATCTGGGATACAGAGCCTGTCTCAGAAAACAAAAATAAATGTTCCTAATAAGTACAGTAAAAGAGTCCCTTTTTCTGAATGCTTCTATAAAGTTAACCCAGAAAAAATGTGAATCAGGCATTCTTAGCCAGTGCTGTCCTGCCATGGCTGCAACTCACCTCTTGGGCATCTCTTGCTGCCTTTGCATCATCCTCATTGTAGCGATTACAGTTGTACCTTAAAAAAAAATTAAGAGAGTTTCAGAAAGCCATAAATCAATTATAAAAGGAACAGGATGTAGCACTTTAACTTGTACTAAATGATTATCTAGAACTAGCATTGTTTCACAACAGATAAACTGAGATGTCAACACACAAAGGGTTCTATTGATATAGTGGAAAAATGACGAGACTAAATAAAGCAACACTGGGAGGGTTGTATATAATCCAACACCTAATATTCTGGGTGTCTAAAGTACTAGATCAATTCTCCATTAAGTAATAAGAAATTCCGCATCTTTTGGATAACCCATCCCAAACCAGCTAAGCAAAACCACCAGAAAACACTGCAGTATAGAACTTATGATTACTACTTATAGTCTGACCTTTAAACTGTTTCTGAAGAGATCATGTCATCTCCTAAGCCATCTATTACTCAACAGTATCTCTCCTTTTACAAACCAAAGAACCAACAATTAGCAAGTTACTCTTTAAGAGATGCTGTGCTATGTACTTATATACACCTCTCTGATTTATTAACTGTCACTGAAAAGTGAATGATACATAAAAAAAAAAAAGGAAAGGAGGAAACACATCTAGAGAAATTGGCTCAGAGTGGACATGATGGTACTTCCTTTGTCTTTGTTACTATGTATCCGGTTTTGTTGTTATTTACACAGGGTCTCACTAGTCCCGGTTAGTTTGAGACCTGTTATGTAGACCAAACTAACCTAAAACTCAAGAGATTTGTCTGGCACTGGTCCCCAAATGCTGGGATTAAGGTTACATGCTACCACACCTGGATACTACATATCTTTTATGTGAGAGCCTACTACCACACCTGGCTACTACGTATCTTTTATGAGAGACTACATTCTGATTGTGGCTATTTATGTAATGTCCACTTGCAATAGACTTTCAAAGACAGATTGAGAATAAATACATAAAAGTAGTTCAGTTAGCAGGAAGACAAGAACTAACATGATGCTGCAGTGAACCTTTTATTTTAGAGCTAAAGGAAGAGATTTTCAAAACCCCATCCCTCCCTTCATCAAAAAGAAACACTTGAATTTAAATGTTAAAAGTGAAATGCATGGGGCTCAAGAGATGACTCAATGGCTAAGAATACTTGCTACTCAGAAGGACCAGAGTTTGATTCCCAGCATACACAGTGGGCAGCTCAAAACCTTCTGGAACTCCAATTCCAAGTTATTTAATGCCCTCTTCAGGCCTTTTGTGGGCAGCTGTTGAAAGATGAGTGACCATTTGTGTGACAGACGCAGATTCACACACACACATACTTTTAAAAAAAAAAATCTAAAATTGAGTTGTACAGACTTACCAACCTTTTCAGAATCGTTTTTTGAATATGTGTGTGAGCATGTGGTGTTAAGAATTCGATCTAAAGCCTCTCACGTGCTAAACAAATGCTCTACCACTAAGCTTTATTTTCATCCCTTCAGAACTGTAATGGTGTCTATTTTTATGCACATATAACATACGAATACACATTATCTTTGATTTCACCAAATTATGTATTAGAAAGCAGTTTTAAGAAAGAAGTGCTTGTCTATGTATATGTGTGGTGGTATATGTGTGTTCAATACCTTTCTTTGACTTATGTTTGAGTAAAAGATGGTTTTGGAGATAAGATGATCTCTTACAAAAATGTACCAGAAAGCAAAAGGAAGAGGGGGAATATTTCATAAAGTTTTTAAAGACATTCCCTTAAGGAAAATGTGAATCTACCATGTTTACTCCAAGAAATGGCCAATCACTCCCAAATACCCTTGCCTATTTTTACTAAATAGGCTACAAATTTCTGTTCCAAATGAAATATTTGGCGAAAATATGGATTAAATATAGTTTTTAGGTATAGGATTAAATCACAAGTCTCAGAAATTTTAAGTTATACTTTTAATTGCTTACGCTTTGATACTAGCCTATTGCCTATTTTCCACTATTGAGACGTAACCACAATTGGTCTTAAAGTAACACAGATAATTTATCTGGATTAGGAAGATTTAATGTTAATTTTCACCTGATCATTCAATATTTTTACTTGATGTACTATTTGCTTAATTTAATTGAACAATCACTGCCTTTGATTTCTCTTCGTAAACTATTAACATTGGCTTTTTTTCTTATTTCTTAAACATCACGAGTTTCACTTGTGATTGGTATTTGAAACATGGTCTTTCTATGTAACTCAGGCTTGCCTGGAACTATTTATGCAGACCAGGCTAGACCATCATTTAGAGGTCCAGCTGCCTACTGACTGCTGGAATCAAAGGTGTGTGCCACCATATTCACTCCTTGCAATGTTTTTTAAAAAGGAATTTAAAGCACTATCTTAATACAGGCTTTTCCTTTCCAAAACTATTGAAGATTTTAAGGCTAGCAAAGCAAATATTTAGGGTCTTACCTATATTTATAACTCAAATAACTGATTGTGCTACTTGAAATACTGTTTTTACAAATCAAAGGCATTTTAAGAATACATAGAAAAAAGGAGGATAAAATTGCAAGGTCAACAAGCATAAAGGCATGGCCCTTTCGACCAGGTCATCATTCAGTCTATGGTAGTTCTCTTGCTTTGTATAACTTCATTAAAATCTGAATCATGATCAGTGATGTCATCAAACTCACAGGTCTTGAAAAAAATCTTTTCCATCCCCCCCAACACTAGGCTGGCATAGAAAAGCATACAGTGACCTTATTTTAGTTTCTGGGAACCCTATAGTTTGCTATCCTAAAATACAGAAAATCTGTTTGTGTGTGTGTGTGTGTGTGTGTGTACATGCATGCAGCAGCAGCAACACACACCTTTAATCCCAGCACTGGGGAGGCAGAGGCAGGTAGATCTCTGAGAATTCCAGGCCAGCCTGGTCAATAAAGCAAGTTCCAGGACAGCCTAGGCTAGACAGAAAAACCCTGTCTAGAGAGAGAGAGAGAGAGAATATATCTGTCTTCAGCTCTGACAATGGTGTAATTTCTTTATTCCCCATTAACAAATCAGTTACTACCTTAGAATTAGCTTCAGAAATAATCCCTATCACCATTCCTCCAATCACTATAATACTACAAGTCCCAAATAAACGAAAAGCAAATGCCTAATTTTTGTCTTAAGTTCCTATCTCTTTATCTTATTTTGAACCTGCACCCTTCCCCTCCCATCCAGACATCAACAGTACTGGATCTGACAATGTGTAAACCACACAATACAAGCCTTTTTCATCTAACCATGCCGCTTCCACCCTCACAACATCCAAACTAGTTTATACTCAAGTTCTATTTCCTAACTTTCCCTATCCCCCACAACTTACCAGGTTAACCAACAGAAAGCAGGAAGATAACACAAATTAATAAAAAGCAGGTTATCTGCACATTTATAACACCCAGAAACACTTTCATTTCTCATCAGCATATGTGCTTAGCTCCTGTGTTTCTCAAAACTCATCTAAAGTTTAACTTGCGTTTTCCCCAATAAATATGCATATAAGAAAATTATCTATTAGTAGAGAAGGAAATGAACGATGCCTTTTAACACAGGTAGCCTTTGTATCCAAGGATTATACACCATGAAAACAATCTTTCCTGGAGCAAAAAATAACTGACGATAACTCCCAACTGTACTGAACACAAACAGATGTCTTTATCCTTGTCATTATACCCTAAATAATATTGTTTACAGAACATTTACTATGTGCAAGGTATTATAAGAAATCTACATACATGCAAGTACTATACTATTGTATATAATGCTCAGATTTTGGTATCCACAGGGCATCCTGGACCCCATCTCCAATGGCAGAGACTGGAGTTGGCAGAGACAACTGCACATGGATCTAACATTAACTCTCAGTCTTGTAGAACTTATAAAATTGCACAATAAAGGCCCATTCAAAGAACTACTTACAAGTTATAGGTAGTTCTTCCAAATAGGAATGTAAGCCTATTTCAAAGAGAAGTTAGGCTGGGTGGTGGTGGTACACGCGTTTAATCCTGCCTGGTCTACAAAGTGAGTTCGAGGAGAGCCAGGACTGTTACACAGAGAAACCCTGTCTCAAAAAACCAAACCAAACCAAACCAAAAAAGTGTCAAATAGAAGCAAAAAATACAGATTTTTGCTCAGTAGCTTTCCAATTTTTTTATCGTTGTTGTTGTTTTGTTTTTTCAAGACAGGGTTTCTCTGTAGATTTGGAGCCTGTCCTGGCACTTGCTCTGTAGACCATGCTGGCCTTTTAACTCACAGTGATCCGCCTGCCTCTGCCTCCCAAATGCTGGGATTAAAGGCGTGCGCCGCCACCACCCAGCACTTTCCAATTATTAAAGACAACAAAACTGTTGTTTGATGACGTGTAGGGTAAGAAAAACACACAGGTTAAATTTCTGTAGATAAATTCTAGTTACAATGTCTACCTAGAGGCATATCAGACAATGTAACTAAAAAATAAAATCATGAAATTAAAATATACTCCATCTCTGTTCAGTATTCCTTTTATTTTGTCTCTAACTACAATTAATGAAAATCTCAACCCAAAGGTTCATCTCAATTATTAATTCCTGTGAGAAATGACCACTTAATCCCTCTCTTTGGCTCTACTGAACATATTCCTCTGTTGAAATACATATTGTTTATTTAGCTCAAGTCAGGTGATAAAGGCAGAAATATCATTTATATGTGGTATATATCTCATAATTATGTTAACATACTCTACCATTTGTCCAACCTACCAGGCAGATCCATGTGGTTCCCAAGGGCCAAGACACACCCAGCAAAACTCTGCTTTACAGTTCTGGTTACGACAAACCATGTGATTACAACCGCCATCCTTCTCAATTGTGACATGGCATTTGGGACATTCCTATGAAAAAAAACTATAAAGTTGGTGTCAATGCTACACTAAGCTGTATTGCTACCATTGAGAGAAGCCAGTTCTAGATTTCATTTATTTGAGTTATTACACTTAAGTCACAAAAGTAGTAAGCATGTAATAAATACCATTAAAAAATAACCTGTATCATTATTACTGGGATTTTTTGCTTTGTTTCGTTTTTGTTTTTCGAGACAGGTTTTCTCTGTGTTACAGTCCTAGATGTCCTGGAACTCGCTTTGTAGACCAGGCTGGCCTTGAACTCAGAGATTCACCTGCCTCAAAAACAAGTGCCACCACCGCCCTGCTTATTACTGGGTTTAAAAGACATAACAGTGTAATCCCTTTTATAAAGTGTTTATTTCTCTTTATATGTCTGTGTGTTTGCCATCTGTGTGCAGGTGCCTGTGGAGACCAGAAGAGGACATCAGATCTCCTAGAGCTGGAATTATAGAAAGTGGTGAGCCTCTATGCACGTGGGAATTGAACCCAGGTCCTATGGAAGAGCAGCCAGTGCTCTCAGCTGCTGAACCATCTCCACCCCAGTGAAAACAATCAAAATATTTTTAATCAGAGATAGTAAGTTTGATAAAAAAAAACTTTGAAGTATTTTACTCATCGTAACACACTGTTGAGTGTCACCTAGCTGTAGAGTACTTTCTATCCTTTGCACTACACAGAGCATTATATGCAGCATAGCATAAACCCATAAACATTTTAACAGTGCTATTTATTCCTGTTTATCACAAGAATAAAAGACAAAATAGAAATAACAAGGAAACTACTTCTAGGTCACAAAAGATCCATATACAAGCAGTCTGGCCTTCAGAGTCAGGCCCCGACGTTCAAACTGAATTCATACTTAAGTTCACAATTTCCATTTTTGTTATTTACTTTTTTAAGCATTTGTTTTTGTTGTTGTTGAGACAGGATCTCTTTACAAAGCCCTGCTGTCCTAGAACTCACTATATAGACTAGGCTGGCTTCAAACTCGGGGATCCACATGTCTCTGCCTCCCAAATGCTGGGATTACTATGTGTGCCACAATATCTAGCTTTTCAAAAACTTAAAAATTTGAGTGGTGTAGAGACTGTGTACACAAGTGTGCGAGAGATGACGCTAGATGTGCTGCACTATAGCTTTCAGCCTTACAACTCTCAGACACTTTCAATGAACCTGGAGTTCTTTATATTTAGCTACGGGGGTTGACCACTGAGCTCCAGAAAGTCTGTCTCTGAAACTCAGCACTGGGGTTACATGACCACACCTGCCTTTTTTAAGAGTGTCAGGGATCTGAACTCAGTTCTTCATACTTGAACAGCACTTATCCACCAAGGCATCTTCTCAGCCCTTGTTTTTATGGCTTGATACAAGGTCTTGTGTAGCTTTTGGGCTGATGTTGAGCTTCTGATCCCCACCTTCATTTCTCCAGTGTTGAGATTACAAGATGTGTCAGCACATCCAGTTCATATGGTGTTTGGGATCAAGACTAATGAGGGCTTTATGCCTTTTAGGCAAGTTCTCTATCACCTGAGCCATGATCAAAGCCCCAAAGAAACAGAATTTACAACTAGCTTCATTAATAACATACTTCAAAATAAAAATAAGGACTACTACATGGGTCCACTTTCAATAATTTCACTTATGTCATAGTTTAGATGTATAGCATAAAGTAGATTCAGAGAAACAGTTCTGCTAGGTCTACTTTACATAATCAAAACACGAAATTAGTTACTCCGCTTAAATCCTGGCCTCTGAAGACTAACTTCTAAAAAGTAAAACTGAGAAACTTAAGGTAGAAAATTACAGAAGCTGGCAACATCGCTCAGGGTTGTAACGGTACTTACCACCAAGTCTAACAGTTCAATACACTGTACCTATATAGTGGAAGGCAAAATCTGATTCCTGAGAGTGGTTCTCCCCTACCTGGACATGAGCACATATATGCACATGCACACAATACAAAAATTATTTTAAAAGAAAAAAACTTGACATTAGGCCAATGTAAGTTAAGTGAATGAAGTATACTCACATTTAGTTTAGCAAAATAAGCTTGTTCTACAGGAAATTCATGTTTTTACAATAAAAGTAGAGCACAATGCATAATGCCTTACAGCCACTCAATAAAATAAACAGCTGAAGGTAATAATCCATATGTAGCCATTGGGGATGGGGTGGGGTAGACAAAAGCTATCATAAGGCTCATACCAACATCAACTAACACTGCTTTTGCTAATGCTTATACACCTATCCTTCAATATGTTGATTATCAACAGTTCAGGGGTGGGGTAGTGGTGGGAGGATACACACAGATGGACCAACCTTTGTGTTAGCTGCAATCCAATTAGAAGTTTCACTGTCATCATCACACTTTTTAATCCACTTCTTCAACCACTATTTGAAAATAACAATCATTAGAATATAACTAAAACCTTAAGGATAGCAAATTATTTCAGCACTTAAACAAAGGAAATCTTTAACCGTAAGACTCAAAAAGAAATAGATTATCATTAGGCATATTCTCAAAGTAGGAAAATTTGTGGCTGTAAAATCTCATTTATTGCTGGGTGGTGGTGGTGCACACCTTTAATCCTAGCACTCAGGAGGGAGAGGCAGGCAGATCTCTGTGAATTTGAGGCCAGCCTGGTCTACAAGAGCAAGTTGCAGGACAGGTTCCAAAAACTACAGAGAAACCCTGTCTTAAAAAACACAAAAACAAAACAAACAAACAAACAAAAAAACTCAACTCATTTATATAGGATCAACCGAAGAAGAACTAAAGAATTTTGACTTCTTAAAGTTGAATGGGAAGCCTGGAACCTGGATGAAAAATCAAATTATGTTATCTACCCAAAACAAAGCCTAACTAGTCATGGGTATTCTAACAACAAGCAGAAACTTAACACTCAAATGAATGCAATTGGAATACTTGCAAATGATCATCTGAAACAAAAAAGCATAGAATAAAATCTTCCATTTGCTAGTACAAAGTCATCAGCTGTTATCTTTAATCAAATCTTAGAAATGTACTGACTCGTTTTTAAAAAAAGAAGGAAAAAAACAAATCTCACCTTACATTTAACAGGATCATGCCAATTTTCGCCACAGTTAAAGCTGTTAAAGGACACAGGAGTTTACATAATTAATACTACTCACTGTAAGTAAACAACTCAACCATTTCACCTCTACAGTTCCCCAGTATTGCCAGGAAATTCCAAATGACTGGCAAATACCAACGCAGGGAATGTGTTTATTTATTTTACAGTGAATATTTTTTCAGAATTAGTGTGTTCTAGGACCAGCAAATAAAGAATCAATATGTGTGATATGGGAATGATTAAGAGCATAAAGACATGCCCTGATAACTACACAGTAACTGTGTGCAAGACTGGCTCACTCACATTGTACTGAGAAGCTTTTAGTAGTGTTTCACTAGTGCATACTCTATCTTCATTTGCTGAAGCACAAAAGCCTGCATTTGAGGGTTAATTCGCAGTTTCTTACTAATATACAGCAAATAATACATTAGATACAAAAGGGGACATCTTTGCATAATGTGACTAGATTAAACTCAGCCCCCTAGAGAAAAATGGTATTGGTCAATCTATCCAAAGCAAAACAAAAAAATCATGGTGGCTTACATCTGTAATCCTAGTACTAAGTACATGTATGTTTACAGGTTAGGTGTATAAATGAAACACAAATGCTTATGGAAAAACATTGGATTGGGCATGGTAACCTATAAAATCCTAGGCCTCAAGGAGAATACAGAATTTAAGGCTAGCTTGGGCTACATAACACCCTTCCTCAAAATGGGGGCGGGGCGGGAATGACACAGAACACAACAGTGTAACCACTGGTGTGGAGCCCACCAGGCTGCAACAAATTTCTCCAAACCAATGGCTACACAGAGGAGCTCGGTGAGTCACAAGGTAAGGCATGAATGTGGGAAAGGAATTCCAGGGATGCAGCAGTAAAGGTTGATAGGGGACAGGAGAGATACTGGGGCGGGGGGGGGGGGGGCGCAGAATAATCAAAATTTACTGTGTATATGTAAAATTGTCAAAGAAGAAATTTAGTGAAACCTATACAAAATGAAACTGGTTATTAATGTGATTTATAAAAATCATGTAATTTATAAAAATGTTTGTCAAAGAGAGAAGTAATGAGGTTAAGGACATGATTATTTCTCTGACAAGGTAGACAGGGAATCCAATAAAACAGTCAACCAAGGAGCTTCAAATGTACGCTGCATTTCATTTCCTAACAAAAAGAGACGAGGAGATGGAGAGATGGCTCAATAAGTAAGAGCATCTGTTACTCTTGCAGTGGACCCAGGTTTGACAAGAGCACCCACATGTGGACTGACAACCAACTCCAGTTAAAGGGATCTGATGCCCTCCCTCTTCTGGCTCCCTCTTCTGGGCACTATGGGCACTAAATGCATGTGATATACATACATACATATAGGTAAACCACTTATACACATAAATAAATCTAATTACATTAAACAAATCTTTACAAAAAGAGAAATGTTTCTTATTAAAACATAAATTTGAGAGTACGCATGGAATCAGATTTCATCTTCTCGTCTGTGACAAATGTAAATTCGATGTGTGGCAGCAGGCACATGTGTGCTATAGTAAACATTTGAAAGCTGGAGGACAACATCTGTCCTTATCTTTGACCTTCTTTGAAGCAGGGTCTCTCTTCCCTTTTCAGTGTTCACTGCTGTACACACTAGCCAACCTGGCTCACTAATTCCTAGTGAGTCTCTTATTTTTGCCTCATATCACCATAGGAGCATTGGGAGTACAGGTGCAAGCTGGGGTGCCCAGCTTTATGTGATTTGGGGCCTCAAGTCCCTAACTCTTGCAGAGTAAGCACTTGACACACTGAATCATCACCCCAGGTCACAGGACAAAACTCTAAAATTATAAGGGCACTGTTGATCTTTAATCAACACAATTTGCATTGTATACATGCTTGCATACTTGTGAATTTATTTGCTCTTTGGGGATATTTATTAATTCGAAGGCTATTTTTAAGTAATCAGAACATTACTGAAATACCAACGAAACACCTATTTGTTAGCACTAGTTCCCTCATTTTCTTTAAAAAGATAGTAAAATCTTTTTACCTTTCTGCTATATTCTGCAAGTGCCCCACCCAGATAACAATGTTGAAACCTAATCATCAGTGTGACAGCATTAAAAGGTAGAGGTTGTTGGGTATGATGGTGTACGACTTTAAACCTAGCACCCAGAAGTCAGAAGCAGGCAGATCCCTGTGGGTTTGAAGAGGCCAGTCTAATCTACTAACCTAATCTACTAGTGAGTTTTAGAACAGCCAGCACTATGTAGAGAGACTGTCGCAACACCACCACCTCCCCACCCCCTGGAAGCATATGTAGACACACACACGCACACCTAGGAATGGTTTGTAAGGTGATTGTCATGAGGGTTGTATTCATGAGCAATACAATAAAGAGATGCACACAGCTATATTGTTTCCGTCTACCATGTGAGATTATTCACAAGATATCCTCTATATAGTAAAAAGCAGAACCACAACTGCTGTGGAACAATCCTCTTGTCCATTGTAAAGATCTGTCACTTGAATTGCTTTAACAAAACCCATATTGGGCCCGGCGGTGGTTGTGTATGCTTTTAATCCCAGCACTCAGGAAAAAGAGGCAGGTGGATCTCAGTGAGTTTGAGGCCAGACTGGTCTACAGAGCAAATTCCAGGACAGGCTCCAAAAGCTACAGAAAAACCCTCTCCAAAAAAAAAAAAAAAAACCAAAAAACAAAAATCAAGCAACAACAATAAAAAGCTGATTGGCCAGTAGCCAGGCAGGAAGTATAGTCAGGCTGACCAAACTAATGATGATGATGGGAAGGAGAAAGGCTGAGTCAGGAGACACCAGCCAGACTCAGATTTGGGTACACCAAACTGACACATGGCAGAGCATAAATAAGGAATATGGGTTAATTTAAAATGTAAGAGCTAATTAATAAGCTAATAATGAGACTGACTATACTGGTCAAGCATACTAAGCCTCTGTGTGGTGATTTGGGAAGTGGACACTGGGTATTTGGTACCCAGCAGCTGCAAGACAGGAAACTTCCACCTACACACAACAACACAAATAATTCACCAGCACACTGACCCAGAATTTCCCAGTTTGAGAAAGAAATTACTGCTGTGTATACTAGATGATCTTGGTATTTTGTTATAGGAAAATGGTAATGAGAAATAAGGAGGGCTCTTTTAACAAAGCTTAAAATGAGGAAGCAGATTTGTAAATCAATAATAGGGTTTGGGATGTGTGTTAGAAAAAGAATATATTATCTTGAATAGAGACTATTCCAGGGTGATTGTGTGAGACTTGATAATGAAGGAAGAGGTATAGAGAAAGTCTCCATCATCTTAAAAGAATATCTACCAATCCTAAATAGAATGCATGTGGAGCTAAAACCAATAAAGGTCATTCTGATGATGCCACTGATGAAAATGAGGAACATGCTATTGCAAACTAGAACACAACCATTCATTGTAAAAAATAGAACATAACTTAACTGTGTGTGTACCAGACTGTTTTTATGCAACGTAGAATGTATAAACAATGAAACTCAATTTTTGACTGAATAAACATCGTTGAAGATGCAGCTTGGTTTCTGAATGCAAAGATGGACTTAAAGATAAATTACTAATGAAAAAGGAGTAAGATCTTTCAAATTGAGAAATTCTCAGGCTATCTATATAGGAAAAGTAAGCTAGTTAACAATTCAGAGACACTAAAATGCTCCCTAATATTTGGTGTTGAAAAATCTCTGATAAGTTCAGACAGAGTAAAAGTATACTATAGAACTCTAAAGGCCCAAGATACCAACAGCCAAACAACCAAAATTACCTACAAAACCATACACCAACATTTTCTTGTAAGATTAAAACTTATCTAAATCAAGTAAAGTTTTTGTTTTTAAATAAACCATACATTATTTATTCCTTAATCTGTGAGAATATACAGATAGAGAGCAAGAATCAGATGGAACAAAATACTACATGACTATAGCAATTTGGACCAGAGAGATGGCTCAGTGGATAAAAGCACTGCCACTTATCTTTTACTGAAGCTTGATGCCCAAGATACAACACACCTTCACCAAGCACAATGAGCACATAAGCACTATACACACACACACACACCCACACACACCCACACACACACCTGAGTTTTCTGAATGCTGAAAAAAAGGGGGAAATTAACCCAGATTTTTAAGATTTCTCTCTTTAAAAGTTAAAGTGAAATACAAAGAAAATTAGGATTATAGCTTCATTTTCCCTTGATACATTCAGCAGGTGTGGCGGCATATGCTTATCCCAGAACTCGGGGGGATGAAAAGAGAATAAACATTGAGTCTGAGGCCAATCTGGGCAATGAAATGAGACTGCCTTAAAACAAAACACACACATATACCTTCTCTAACATACTAACACACACACAAACACACACTCTCTCTCCAAAAGATAAACGCATCAAGGAAAGAAAAAGATCTTAAGATGTGGTTTCTCATTTACTTAAAAGAAATACACTATTTCTAACTAGTATCTCTCAGCATGAAGCTTCCCCCCATTTACTAGAATAAAAAGAAAACATAGAAACTCGACATTCACTTCACTCATTTAGGAAATCACTTGCTTACCAAAATTGGCGCCCACATTTGCAGCGAACAGGTTTTGCGTCAGGATATTGGACTTTGACAACATGGTGGCAATCTGGGGCAGGACACCACTTTAACAGTCGGTTGCACTAAAATACAAATTAGAAAATCTTTAAAATGATAGCAAGTTAAACACACAAAACTAGAATAAAGTTGGAAGAGAGATAACAAAACCCTATGAAGTACATAGTAGTGCTCTAAAGGGTAATATGTTCTCGTTATAATTATCTTTTAATGAGAAATGAGTGTTAGGTTTTTCTCCACCTAGGGAGATAAATGATATTTCTATTTTACTTTGTTAAAAATGTGGCAGATTAGCCAGGTAGTGGAAGTGAATTCCTTTAATCCCAGCACTTGGGAGGCAGAGACAGGTGGATCTTTGTTGAGTTCGAGGCCAGCATAGTCTATACAGTGAGTTCAAGGACAGCCAGGGTTGTTACAAAAAGAAACCCTGTCTTGTAAATCCAAAACCAAAAAAGCCAAAAATCAAAAACCAACAAAACAAAACAAAAAAAGAAAAGAAAGAAAAAGAAAAAAAGAGAAAAAAGGAAAAAAAGTAGCAGGTTACATTGACTGAAGCCTTGGAATAAAGTTCAGGACCACATTAAGCAAGTGTTTCACCTAAGGATCTACACCCCAATTCTAGAGGATCTAGTTTGCTGATTCATTATTTGTTTACTTTGGTTTTAGGTACCCGCTAGGGAAGCCTTTGACCACAAAGCTGTATCCCCAGACCCTCACAAGATTAATCATCTTTAAAATTCTATAGAACATAAAAACTATTTTTTATTCTACCTACAAGTCCCACTCCTTAGCTTGCTTCCAGATTTATGGCAATCCTTCTACCTCAGCCTCACTATTTCTGAGATTACAGGATTAAGCAACCATGTGCCAGTTTAGACATTTTTGTGATTACTAACAAACATCAATTCTAGAGTAAACTTTTACTTCTGAGACAAGGTCTTACTAAGCAGTCACAGCTGGCCTGAAACTCACCCCGCAGACCAGGCTGACCTCCACATATATGTGCGCCATCAAAATCAGCCCAGGGAAATTTTCTTAAAATGAAAGAAAATCAGGCAAGTTCGTAATCTGGGAAGTTGTTTAGATGCTATACAACAGCCTGGGACAAGCTAATGGACTTATTTCATTTCTACCTTTGACTAGAGAAAAAATTAAAAACACAAACCAATAGGAAAAGACTGATTCTTACTAGTGCCTGAAAACAAAATAATCCTTTAACAATTGATTCTCAACTGTTTCTACAACTGTTTTTTGTTTGTTTGCTTGTTTGTTTTAAGACAAGGTCTCGCTATGTAGACCTGACTATTCTAGAACTGGGTATGTAAAGCAGCAAGCTGACCTATAACTCACATAGATCCACCAGCCTCTGCCTCATGCAGTGTTTAATTTTGGTTTTTGTTTATCTGTCTGTTTTAAGAAGTCGTCTCTCACTAGGTAGTCCAGAGTACTCTCAAACTCACAATTCTCTTGCCCCAACCACTCCAGTGCTACGATTTCCCAGAGTGTACCGTCCCACTCAGGTAAAATACGAACTATGAAATATTTTTATTACATAAATAAGACATGTCTTAAGTAACATTCCACATCAGGATTCAAAAGTCAACTTACTGGCTAGGGGTATAACTCATTAGAAGATCACTTGCATAAAGTATACTGATCATTTCAAAATATATAGTACACCTATAATATGCAGTTTTATAGTTTAATTAATAAAGACTATTTTCTAGAATAAAATACCAAGCTATACAAACGTTAATTATCATGGGCTTGGCACTTTCAATAAAACCTGAGAATAAATCATTTTGTTTCACTGCCTATACACAGTGTTCTATGTAGTAGCTACTCAATTGTGCCAACATAGCACAAAATCAGTAAGAACAAATATGCAATAAATATTTTCCAATAAATCCGTTTTTGTTTGCCTGTTTTTTGAAACAGCGTCTCTCATTGCAGCCTTGGCTGTCTTGGAACTCACCTCTGCCTCTCTGAATGATGGAGTTTTAAAGGCATGTCCTCGTCTTTAAATTTTATTTATTTATTTGTTTGTTTAAATTTTTAGTTTTTCGAGACAGGGTTTCTTTGTGTAGCTTTAAAGCCTATCCTAGAAACTGCTCTGTAGACCAGGCTGGCCTTGAAATCACAAAGATCCTCCTACTTCTGCCTCCCTAGTGCTGGGATTAAAGGAAAGTGCCAACATCGCTTGGCCCAATAAATCTTTAGTTGTAAACACAGATAAGGCAATTTGCTGACCAATGGAGTCTAAGAAAGGATATATAATATAAATACAGCATCTTTTTTTATTTTAAAAATTTTTGCCTGTATGTGTGTCTGTGCACTGTATTCATGCCTGGCCCACAGAAAACATAGAGGGCCCTGGATCCTCTGGGACTGGAGTACAAACAATTGTGAGCTCCCATGTGAGTGTTGGAAAAGAACCCAAGTCCTCTCAAGGAGTCACCAGTGCTACTCTCTCCAGCACTGTAATTACAGTATTCTTTATTGGCAATGAATCGCAAGACAGAGAAATATACATGATTATAACATGTTAATAACATACTGCAATTCTTTGCTAGGGATAAAAAAACAGTAAAGAAAAATACTGTTAAAAAAGTAATTTTATGAGCACAGCTCAAAATTATGTTCTTTTAGTAAGTGTTCTAAATATGGTAGCAGGCTCTTGACAGTTTGAAAATTAGTATTTCAGTTGAAAAATTAGCAATTCAGATGCTAGGCAGCCAGTACTCAGGAGGCAGAGGCAGATGGATCTCTACAAGTTAGAGGCCAGCCAGGTCTACAGAGCCAGCCAAGGCTACACTGTGAGACCCTGTTTCAAAAAAAAAAAAAAACTACAACAAAAAGAACCTAACTAGTATTTGTATTAATAAACAGAATTTTTTAAAAACTAAAATTAGACAAGCATAAACCACTTACCTCTACAAAGCTATTTGTTATTAAATGCTGATATTTTAATTTAACTTTTGAATCTGTGATCAGGCGCCTGAAACCAAGAATAAAAGAAATTTATTAAGTTTAAGTTTATTAAGCCAAGTTTCAACATATATAAATAAAATGTAACTTTAAAAACTGTTTAGGCTATGGTGTAAAAACTACCCTAGGTTGAAAATATCCTAATGTGCATCCTCCATCACTCAGACAACTACTAGTCCTAACAGTGATATCCAACTTTCTGTAATATGACTTGACAGACAGACAATTTCCTCATATTTTATATTCTAAATATTCTATTTTGCTGAGTTCACATAACAGTTTAAAGACTGCAAATTTGTATCCCTTTTAAGTCTTCTGCCAGCAATTCTTGACTGTCTTCTTTTAAATCTCCAACAGTGCATGAAATCAAACAAATGCTGTCAACAAGAATATCAAAGAATGGACCGAGTATTGTGGTTAACTAATGTGTATATAATTTTGAAGGTTGCCTTCATGTGACAGTTTTTAGGAATTAAATGGAAAAAACTGACAGCAACCTGGTTTTCTCTGAACACTTCTGAACAACAATTTGTGTAACTCATAATACAGAGGCATGAAAGCAAACAATAAACAGCTGAAGTTTTATGGGAAGCATCATTCTGAATGTCATAGGAAAATGGTGTTAAGAGCTAAGGACATAGATAAGTGGTTAAGCCTCTGCCAAGCGCATCCAAGAACAGGGTTCAATCACCACTGTCAAGGCTTTTGTTTTGTTTTGTTTTTATTTTTAGTTGGTATTAAATCAAGTGGTAGTGAGTGATGGCCACTGACAAATAACCTTTTAACAAAAGTATATAGTCTTTTTTAATAAGACAGTTTTGTATGCTCTGATTTTGTCATTCTTTTTAGCTTTCAAATTTTATTGTCATTATTATTATCAATGATATTGGGGTCTCTATGTAAATAATAACAATAAATAAAAGGGGTCTTTAT
This sequence comes from Ondatra zibethicus, assembly GCA_004026605.1. Classification (NCBI taxonomy): domain Eukaryota; kingdom Metazoa; phylum Chordata; class Mammalia; order Rodentia; family Cricetidae; genus Ondatra; species Ondatra zibethicus. The sequence goes on from PVIU01000969.1 coordinate 204,551, forward strand.
GTAGTGCACACTCCTGGCTGTCCTGGAACTATGTAGATCAGGCTTGCCTTGATTTTACAGATATCCTTCTGCCTCTGGTTCCCAAGTGCTGGATTAAAGGCATAAGCTATCATGTCCAGTTCATTTTTCTTAAGCTTCATATCCTCCTCCCTCTGTCTTTCCTTAAAACCAAACTCTCTTATGTCAGATCATATGGGGGCAGGGGAGACAGGTCTCACTCTGTAGCCTAAGCTGGCCTGCTAAGCACTATGTATGCTAAGAGGAACTGAAATCCGCAGTGGTTGTAGGTATAGTTGTCCATGCCTAGATCCCAAACATACTATTCTATTTCCTCAAAAATCCTAAATCCCATATATCTTCAGGAACAGACAGAGGAAAATGCCATGAAGGGGACTTGAGGTGAAACAACCTTCATTTGAGTATGGCTCACAACTATGAAATGAGAGTAAGTTCTCTGGCCTTTCTATTCCTCAGGTTACTACTCTGCAAAAACAATTTGTAAAATTAAAGATCTGTGAAACTCTAAGTGTCTAACAATAGCATATGCTCACTAGATATTAAATGCACAAAAGGTGAAAGAATTCACCATCATTTAATTATACAATTAGCATAATCTTGTTTTCATATCTATTTTTTTTGCTTATTTATTCCCAAACAATAAGCTCCATGAAAAACTATCTTGTGTCCAGCACACTGTCTGAACTATTCAGTGTTTGATAAGGTTTTTCCCTCCTGGGGGAGAGGGGGAAAGGGCAGTGTTCAACAAAGGTTTGTGTTACAGCTCTGGCTGTCCTGGAACTTGCTTTGTAGATCAGGCTGGCTTGGAACTCAGAGAGATCTGCCTGCCTCTGCCTCCTGAGTATAACCAGCTAGGTATTTTTAAACAAATTAACCTTCAAATTCACAAATGCTGGAGGCAAAGTCTAACAATAATTAGTCTATTTGGCAGTTCCTCAACAAGTTAAACACAGCATTACCACAATCCTCTTCAACTTCCCTCCTAGATATATGTGCTTAGAATTAAAAATGGGTGCCCCACAAAATCTTATACACAAAGCTCATGAGAAAAACTTTCACAAGAAGTTAAAACAGCTCTAATAAAACACAACTCAACCATAAAAAGATCTAAGTGGTGATTCATGCCAAAGTGAATGAATGAAAATCTCCCTCTCTCTCTCACACACACACACACAAACTCTCTCTCTCTCTCCCTCTCTCTCTCTCTCTCTGCCAAATAATGAAACTAGAGGGGGAGAAAAACATATTATGATTCCATTTAATATGATTTCTAGATTAGACTAAACAATGCACATAGAAACTAGACAAGTGGTTCGTAAGGTATTGGAACATGTGGGAATTGTTGAATGGAAACAGAAAATAAAATTATTTTAGGAGGTTAACACGGTAGGGTTTTTCTTTTGACTCCAATTTGTAATGCATAACAAGACAGTTTCTTAAAACAAAAATATCAGGAGGTAGGGAAAAGTAACAACTGCTACTTTTTTCTGGATCTGACATCAGTAAAATAAAGTATATAACTCTAAGTCAGATGCTCTGGTTCCAAAGATATTTATATACCTATTATCCATAATGCTTCTCTGATTCTACAAACCATTTATTATGGCTGATCTTAGCTAGACAGAATGGCTTCATACCTTTAAGAATAGCACTATTAAGATGAATGAAAGCTCCCACTATTAATATGCTAATTGTATTATACCAGTTGCTACCACCTTTGTTGAAAAAAAGTCACTGGATCAATTCTCTGTGGAGGGCATCTCTCAGAGAGTCAAAACAGGTTCTTCTGAATGTCTACGACACTTGTGGAGTACAACTTCAGAAGCATTTAACCACCCCCAGCTTGAGAATCATACCTGATTTAACAAAGAAACTGAAATGCTGACTTTAACTTAACCATAAAGGTTTATGTTTTGTTTTGTTGAATTAAACGGAATCTTAGGTGGTTCCTATTGCTGTGATGAAACACCATGACCAAAAGAAATTGGGAAGGAAAGGGTTCATTTCACTTACACTTTTGTAAGTTTACCTTGGAAAACATTTAGGCTAGTGTAACATGAGGGGCTGCTTGTCGGGGTTTCTGTCCTGCCCAATTCCCGCAGCCCTTTAGCCCCAAAGAAAACCACACAGAGGTCTCCAGAAGATTATAAACTGATTGGCCCATTAGCTCAGGCTTCTTATTAGCTCTTGTAGCTTATATTAACCCATTATTCTTATCTATGTTAGCCACATGGCTCAGTACCTTTTCAGCAGGGCAGGTCACATCCTGCTTCTTCGGTGGTCTGGGCAGGACAGGGCTTCCCCCTTCCCAGAATTCTCCTGTTCTCATTGCCCCACCTTTACTTCCTGTCTGGGTGTCCCACCTATACTTCCTGCCTGGCCAATCAGCATTTATTTAAAACATGATCGACAGAATACAGACAATTCTCCCACACCAGGCTGGAAACTCAAAAAGGGCAGGAATCTGGAGGCAAGAGCTGATGCAGGCAGGGGCCATGGAGGAGTGCTGCTTACCGGCTTGCTCAACCCAGGACCACCAGCCCAATGGTGGTCAGTCAGTCCTCCCACATCAATCATTAAAAGAAAGTCATACAGGTTTACCTACAATCATTCTTATGGAGACCTGTTCTCAATTGGTGCTCCCTCCTCTTTGATGTTCTAGCTTGTGTCAAACTGATTTTAAAAAAAAGAAGAAAAAGACAAACAAAAACCACCTAGCCAGTAGAGAACTACTAAATAATGATTATGCATATAAAGCACCCTGAGTTAAAAAACAAAACAACTTTATACAATAATTCAGTTCCAATAATAAAAGCATTTTCCTTTAAAAAGTCTTTTTTCCTTTGATATACAAACCGCAGACAAACACAAAGAATAAGTAACATCACATATAACTCAGGATTTTTAGAAACCTGTGTTTTATTTTTATAAATATATGATCACCTCTCCTTTCTATACTTTCCTCTTTTCCTACCTTTTTTGAAACAAGATCTCACTAAATATCCCAATGACCTCAAATTCAGTTATTCTGCTCTAGATACACTAAAAGACTTCCAAAATCCAACAGTCAAAGCAATCCTCTCTGATCCTATAATTCTCCTGCTCAAAATAATCAAAGGTCAAAGGTCGTATAGCAACATATCATTACCTACAAAATCTGCAGCTTCCCCTAACAGTTCTTTGCCTCTTCCTATTTACTTCAATCTATACATTTTTATGTTTACAGGTAAGTAACATTTTAGAATAATGCTGGGGCTTTATCAGTAATGTATTGTTTCTCTATCATTATTTGTCAAAAGTGGTTTCATTTTTACATTTCAGTTAGGAATTTATTTACTAACGAACTGAGTTATGTACACTGTAAACAGAAGATATACTATTGTTTTCCTGCTAAACTTCCTACTCAGAATATCAAAGTCAGTATTATTTGTTTCTTTGCACAGAAATAAAAGGGCACTCATTCTGTTTTACTGGGAAACAAGCAACTCTAAACCACATATTATCTAAACTTCTGAAGACATGATGAGAATTTTTCTTCACCAAAATAAATCACCTCTCACAGGCAAAGGGTAAGCCACATTGGGGGGGGGGTGTAAAATACACAAAAAATTACTGATAGACCAAATTTAAGAATGGAGAAATGATTTCAGTGAGCACTTGATTAAAAGGACTATCTAGTGCTAGAAAGATGACTAAGTGGGTAAAGGCAAGCTATCAAGCCTGACCTGAGTTTGACCTCCAGGGCCTGCCTATATGGAAGAAAAGAGCCAACTTCCACAAGTTGTTGTCTCACCTCCACATGTGTGCCATGGTATGCTTGCACAGTAAAATAAATGCAGCAAAAAAAAATTTTTTTACGGAGTTACCTAAACTGAAAATAAATGTAGAAAAATGCTTTTCATTATCTACCAAAAAACTTCAAATAAAAACCACAATGAGATATGCCCACACTGCCACCAAGAATCTCATATTTAGCAAGGAATATATGCACAAACACTTTAGAAAATAATTTGGCAGGATCTACTAAACTATTTTATTCCCAACATAACCCAAGAAAATCAGTGTATATGTCTGCCTAAAGACATATAGAAGTACTCTTTAAAGTTTACACACTGGCCAAAACAAACCACCCACAAACTTCAAATCTCTATTATCTGGAGAATCAAACACTATACAATAATAATACAGACAGATACACAGACACGATGCCCATGAAGAATATATGCATACACGAAAGAATACTGGCAGGCTAGCTCAACTGAGCAAGCCTGATGACCCCTGGAGCCAAAAATGAAAGGAGAGCACCACTCTCAAAAGTTGTCCTCTGACTTTCATTTAGGCTCAGTGGTACATGTATGCCATCACTCACCTCAATTCATATATACGTGCACACAATGGTAATAAATTACAAAAAATACATGCTACATAATTCCACTTAAATGATAGTCAAGAAAGACAAAAATAAGTGGTTCCTAGTTAAGAATCAATCCACTAGCAAAACATAAAAAGAATCAATGACAGAACAGAAAAAAAACATAAAGTTAGTAATGTATAGTAATTATGCACTTGATATGTTAGAAGGTGGAGAAATAAAGGTGAAGGACAGTATAAAGGCAGCAATTACCTCCTATTAAATAAGGCGTTAAGAACCACTGCTTAAAATTGATGAAACAGTGCTGAACTAAAAAATAACATTTTTGTCTTTCATACAAATAGAAAATTAGAACAGAATCATAGTCAATGAGTCTATGAACCATTAGAAAAAAAAGAAAGATGCTGGGATCAAACCCAAGACTTTGTTAAACACAGACAATGGCAAGCTATGCCCACAGTCTTCAGTAAATTTTATGAAAGCAACAGACATAATTCTCCTAAAAATGAATGGCAATGAATCTGTCTGCTTCTAAATCCAGACATGAAAATAAAAACAAAGTTATTATTATTACTTTAGGGACACGCCACAGCGTGTAGAATTAGATCCATCACAATTCCAAAAAACATTATAACTGATTAGTTTTGAAATCAAACAGTTGAACATGGCAGCATACACCCGTAATGGCAGCACACAGGAGGCTGACCAGAATTTTGAGTTCAAGATCAGCCTAGGCTATAAAGTGAAACATTACTGCCATAAAAAAGATGAGAGTGAATATAGTACTTGAACATCCTGAAAGACTTCATAATATAGAAATATATGCTTTTCTTTATCCTAAGATTAGTAGGGAAGCTATATACAATCAAAAAAAAAAGGAGACCTCAAGCAAGTAAATGAAATAATAAACTGCTATGAAAATAAAAACAAATTTATTTGGTCATATGTAATAAATGATATATAGTTTAGACAAATATTTTTTTACTAATTTCATGAAAGCATCAAGGAAAAATCTTGGGACAAAGAAAATGTTCTTGAAGTGTATCATCCTACAAAACTCTAGATGAGGCCAATGTTTACGGAAGACCATTCAGGCTAATGATCTATATGGTAAATGAAATTCATTTTATGAAGGCCAGAGATGATGATATATTTCCTCAAAGATGCTAAGGAATAAAGAAGTGAATGCATTCAGTTGACATTATTAAGTTTTGAAGAGGATAAGGATATAGTTCAGTGACAGGATCTCCAACACTGAGAAACAAACAAGAAATCAGAGTGCTTGGTAGTAGTAGAATGTTATTATTACTACTATTACTAGTACTATTAATACTACTATAAGAATGCTTGAGGTATGGTATTCAGTCCCTTGGATGATGAAGAGGAAGGGAGGGGGGTGATTTAACAATCTAAAAAAGTACTGAGACTCCAAAGAATGAATACGTTCAGGTTATGAAAATAACAGATTCAGTCAATATAAGCAGTGTAACTTTGGGTTGTGCAGCTCTAAAGTATAGGCAATAAGAAAGCTAACAGTAAGTAAAATAGAGGGTGAGTTTAGAAACTTAAAGGATGTTGACAAAATTAAAATACAAACATAGTCCTGAATAATGACTCAAAGGATGAATGAACTAGAAAAATTAAAGAATTCTTCAGAAAGAGTGAAAACATGACAGAGGCAGAAGACAGTAGGAAATAAAGTAAAAAACCAAATGCAAATAAAATGCACAATACTTTCAAGAGACCAAGTCCCTGTTTAGTTTTAACAGAAAATGTAAGAGCTGATAAGATGAACAGCAAAAAACAGCAGAAGGCACTTGAGAAATATTACTGGAAGGTGATGAAAATATGAAGAAATCTCTTCAACAACAAATTTCAACCAGAGTAAAGATGGCCCGGGTCATGCTGGGAATGAACTGAATTTGGTACAAGAGTGGATACAGGAGAAAAGCAAATCAAGAATACCACCAAGGTTATTAATTCAGGAACATCCTTAACATGTAATGATAACCTTTCTTTGATAATAATGGGTTTGGTGGCAAAGGAGGTGATGTTTGGAGATAGGGGAAGGGAGACAAGGTAGGAGCTATGAATACAAACAGAAATATTGACACGTATTAGGATACAAAAAGGCCCCAAATTTAAGACTATGAGATGGAAATAAAATTTGTGCACTTCCAATGAATGACTAGTGAACACATTCAAATTGCTCCAGAAAGAAACAGCAACTCAACAAATAGTCAAAGCTCAAAACTGAGATGTGGCTACTCTTTAAATGTATTCCTAACCTGTACCTCAAGGTGATCCATCAGACTAGATGACTTATAGTCTAAATGTTTTAATAGAATTTTTATTTTATGGATGAAGAATGACCCATAGAAAGGCAGATTTTAAAAATGAGAATTTTAAAACAGAGCAGAGCTATCAGCGTCTAAACACTTGAGGGGGACCAAAAAAAAAAAAAAAAAAAAAAACACCAAAGGAAAGAACATATAGAGGAATGAAATCAGGCCAGTATAGAGAGCAACATAGTTTACTAGCAAAAACCGTACCGTTTTCAACTAAAGATTATGTAGGTAAAATAAAAAGAGGAAAATGTGAGCCACATTTGGAAGAAAGCAGTCAATAAAACTCTCTGTGAGAGCCCAGGTGTTTGAGTTAGCAAAGGCTTTTAAAGTAGAGCCTAAGAATAAATTATGTTGTTTTTAATAATGAAATCATCAAAGTCTCTCAATAAATAAAATATACAGAAAACTATTAAGCTAGAAATCATATAGTTAACAAGTATAATTTCAGTTCCCTGGCCCTGAAAACCCAAAAATGCACAATTGAAATAAAACCCTGACTAAAGGGTTCAACAGATAAGATGGTTAAATCGGAGAACACAAAAAATAAAAGTTAATTTAAAAAAATTGACCAAAAGATGTGTCAATAAAAATGTTTTGAGGGTTTAAAAATAGAAATAAAAGGTACTAATGAAAACAAGCAGATCCTCCTAGAAATGTGTGGCAAATAAAAATGTCAATAGGTGTAATGGGGTAACTATGGGGTCAAGAAAGGACAGAAGTGATATTTTATTATTACTATAGATGGCTCAGTGTGAAGACTGGAGTCCAGAGCCCTAGTGCCCACTACATAAAGGTATCCCACCTATAATTCCAATACTAATAAATACAACAGGGACTGGGATCCCTGGAGCAAACTAGCCAGCTAGGCTAGCAGAAAAAGTAGTTCAACTAAGAGACTAAGTCCTAATGAATGAAGTGTAGATTAATCAGGGAAAACCCCCACTGTCAGCCTTGAACTTCCACACACATACTCACAGTCATGCAAGTGTATACACATATGCTTCCATATATGTTCCCACATAAACACACACTACACAAAAACATACACAGAGAGAGAGAGGTGTTTTAAGAAATAATGGGCTAGCTAAGCATGGTGATATGGACACCTGTAATTCCAGCATTTGGAAAATAGAGCTAGCATGAGGAGTTCAGATCTTCCCCAGCTACGTATGAGCTTAAAGGTTAGCCTGGGGTATATGGATCTTCTCTCAAGAAACAAAACAAGCTAGAGGGAAACTCAGCATCTAGGAGCACCAGCTGCTCTTCTAGAGGAACCAAGTCATGTTCCCAGAACCCTTATTAGTTGATTCACAACCACCTGCAACTCTAACTGATGCCCTCTTATGAATTCTGAAAAGCACCCACAACTTTAACCCCAACACTGGATCTCTGTGACTTTGAGGCCTACTAGGGCTACACAGTGATACTCTGCCTCACCCCCACCCCATGAAATAAGGAACAAAAAGTCCTCATATTTTAAGACAAACATTAACCTCTGAATCCGGAGTTCAAATAGCCGTACACAGAACAAACACAAACAGAACCACATCTAGACAAATCAGAGTCAAATTTCTGTAAGTCAAAGAAAAAATTGTTAAAGCACCAAATGTGGGGAAAAAATAATAGCTAAGTAATCAGAAACAAGGGGGGCAAAAACTAATAACAAAAATAGTATAATAACATATCTAAGTGCAAAGAAAATCCAAAGAATACATGCATTTTTAAAACTGTCAAGCATAAATACACAAATACTGTTAACAGTTTATTTATTCTCCCTTTGGTATTATATTCCTGTAACTTCAGATATTATCAAAATTCTTTCATCTTTACCCAATCTGAAATACTAAAAACAATAAAAGGAAACAACAACAACAAAAAGCAAAACAAAAAAATCCCTTAAGTTGGAGCATCTAATTTGGATTTACACTTACATGAATTTTGTATGAATTTAAATTATTTTTATTATAATCTGCTTGCTTATTCTATAGGAGTTATTTTTTCTGACTCTTTTGGGAGTATGGATTATATATGTTATATACATGCAGGTCAGAGGATAACCTTATGTGTTGTTACTCTGGTGACATTAATTTTGGATTTGAGATAATCTCTTGTGCATTGGGATTGATTACAAGTACATGTAACCATGCTTGACTTTTCCCCTTTTTCCAAATGTGGGTTCTAGGGATCAAACTCAAGTCCTCATGTTTGCATGGCAGACACTATAACAACAGTTACCTCCCCACAACTGGAATATTATCTGCTTAACGATCCCATGATTTCAAGGAAACAAGGCACAATGGTTTTCTGTCCTAGATATTTGCCCATTTCTATCTAGTCCTCTCCCAAATAGTATTTTAATTACTATTATATAAAACAGATATGAAAATAAGCTGTAGCTGAACTCAGAGGAAGGAATTCCCCAACTCTGATCCTGAATTTCCAAGACACTTACGGTTTCAGTGTGTACATGTTGAAAGATAATGCTTACAACTTGTTAAGTCTAACTGGCAATGACATTAATGGGCTTAAATTGATTTCTTTCATTAAAAAGATGTTCTAATACATAAGGTAACTAGACTATCTAGACATCAAATATCTAGTTCACTATGAAATCTACTGGGCGATAACTGACAGCTCATCTCCCTGAACTACCATAATTCCCCTACCTTTGTTACTCATAACTCACTGCAATCTTACACCTACTGTCATGCTAGTAACGTTGTTTTGTATTAAGAAAACCTAATGATCTGTTTTCACTGTTATTCTTGTTTATAATTCTGGAAAAGTAACATCACCAGTGACCTCTTGATAATATTCTCTACTCCTCTGGTTTCTGTAGTTTTCATTCAAAGCATATTTCAGTCTAAATGTCTAACTACATCTAACTTATGTGCTCTCTTTTGAAACGGGAGACTGCATTCTACTATGTAGCATAAAATGGCCTCAGCCTCTTGAGTGTACCATACATGACTCCTACTCTTCTTTCAACTAAAATTTTAAGCCTGTATGACTTCAGTCTTTTTCTTTTTTCATCCTACACTTCCTCCAGGAGCGATGGTTTCCTCTCTTGTTAAACTGTTATTTCCCTGTTTAATGGATTCCAAACCTTAAAAATTCCTGACTAATACATCAAATTGAAAACAGATAATCCATACAAGTTTTCATGTCACACAATCAGCTATTTCTAAATTCTGTTGTTTCCACTGAAATATTGACTCCTAAATCTTTAACCTACAGTACAAATAATCTTGTAAACAAATCTCATTACCCATTATTTCCCCATTCTAAAGCATTCTCCACTACATCAAAGTTGCATTTCTAAAACACACATCATATTACTGCAGTCTTGACTAGTATCTGTGACAAAAACCCATGATGAACTGTTGAACTCTTTCCATCCACATTGCTAATTAAACCCTCCCCCTTTCATCTAGCCACTGCAAAATACCTGAGAAAAGCTCATCAATATTTAAAACCTGACATTTTTTATTTAATCAATATTACCCAGCATTTTTACTCCTTTTGCGTTATTTCTAGTCTTAAGGGATAATGTTTCCTTCTAATATTGCCTTACATATACAATGTACTTAAACTTTTATGTGACACTTATTATTATGAACTTTTTGGGGAATGGCATTGTAGGTGTGATAACAAGGAAGTACCCAGTAAATTCTGGAATGAATGAAAAGATACAGTGCACTGGATGAAGAATGAAACTAACACACTGAAGAAAGAATACAATGAATAAGGATGTCCTAGGGGACAAGATAAAACCAAGTGGAATAGGAGTGGTAGCTGATTTATTTTGGTAGCCGAAACAGTAATGGAAATAGGAATAGCTCTTAAGACAAACAAGATTAATACAGACCTAGTAATACCAATAAATATGTTTTAAATAAAACAAAATAGACTGAATGGGAGCAGGTGGTGGTGGGAGCACATACCTTTAATCGCAGGACTCAGGAGACAGAGGAAGGTGGATCTGAGTTCAAGAACAGCCTGGTCTACACAGAGAAACCCAGTCTCAAAAAATAACGATGATGATGATGGTGGAGGAGAAAGCAGCAGCATGCTGTGATGCGCGTTACGCGCACACACATAAAATAAAAATTTTCCTTTAAGTGGAATAGGTGAGTTTAAAAAGTTGTGCTGGTTGGGTTAATTTAGCACTAATAAGTTAAAATTACTCATTAAAATACACTGCTGTCATTTCATTTTATTACTTTTAAATCAGAGATAAATTTTATGTATAAGGAATTTCTTAAAACTAATTATACAAATTGTTTATGGATCATTTAAGACCTCCATCTGCTTGGCACCCTGGAATGGTAACTTGAGGGCACAAGGACCGTGGCTCAGGAACTAAGCAGCTTAGTTCTAGAAATTCACTAGCTTCTTTTTCCAAATTTCTGTTTTCCATCCAAACAGAATATCTGTACAGGAGAACAATTGGTTTATAGCTTCCAGCTGCAGTGCCTTTGAAATTAGTAGCAGTATGTTAGCAGACATCACTATATCCCCAGGCAGTGCAGTGAGTGGCTAATAAAGAATGTTCTGGCACAGCCTTCTGTTTCATTAAGGCAGCCCTCTGTGGGGTTTAAGTGTTGCAGATCCTCTGAAAGGCTGCCAGACTCAGCTGCATCATAAACTGAGTGTGGCAGTTTGAACGTAACTGGCCCCCAATAAGCTCTATTAGGAGATGTGTTCAAGTAAGGATAGCCTTGCTAGAGGAAGTATGTCAGTGTGTGGGTGGGCTTAGAGGCCTCTTTTGCTCAAGCTTCCCTCGGTGAGACTGTCAATTGCCTACAAGATGTAGAAATCTCAGTTACAGCTAGCTACAGCATCATATCTGTCTGCACTCTGCCATGTCCCACCATGATGATAATGGAATAAACCTCAGAACTGTAAAAACAAGCCACCCCAACTAAATGTTTCCTTTATAGGAGTTGCTGTGGTCACGGTGTGGCTTCACAGCCATAGAAACCCTGACTAGGACATCCAGTTTCTTCTTTGTGAAAACTCTTTCTCAGGCATTATGTACCTGCAAGGAGTCTTATCTGTTTCTGATCCTCTCTTTTTAATTCAACACACATATTTTCATAATGAGTCACATTCCTTTTTATTATTTTCCATTTTTGTTTTGTTTTTGATAGGTACTGGAAATCAAAGCCCAGAACTTATATAGGCTGGGCAACTCACTGAGCAGCACTCCCAGCCTTCAGCTCTCTCCCTGATTCTCTGTCTAAGCCTCTTTCCCAGAGGACATCAATTAACACATTCATTATCCCATCATATAATTTTAAAATTTACCTAAATTTAGCAACCACATAATTCCCAATTTATCGTTAGGAGTGACTATTAAGCAAATTGCAAGTATCTTTTTGTATTATAAAGGATTAAGTGTGGAACATAAAGCCTCTTTAGAATTTAAATAATTAACTTTCTTGAAGGTACTCAATCAAAGGTAATTGGCTTAACCAATAAAATGAAACATGCAGACCCTGAAATAAATACTTACATAACTGTGTTGTCATCCACTAAGATATCACAACCATGAGCAGGACACGAAATAGTCTGAAAAAGATCAAAATTTAAACTTTCTTCATTGAACAATATTTATAGGAGGCTTACCATTGCCAGGCAGTTTGCTAGGTTCTGATGATACTTCCTAGTTTGCAGGATCTCAATCCTTTCCCTTTGTATTACAGGAAAGGCATTTTTGAATGTAACTATCCTTGTAAGCAATTGTTTGGGTTTTTTTTCTTCACAAAAAAACAAAAAAGTTACAAGCAAAATACAAAGTTCTCTATCAGGGAGAACCTGACAGAGATTATCAGCGCTGATGAATGCTGGAACTATATTATCTAGATTAGACTGTTAAATGGGAAGTCTTTTTTTTTTAAGCCTGTTTTAATCTAGAAAAATGTTTAATCCCAAATTTTTACCTGGCTATAAGTTATCCAACAACCTAAACAAGTAAATTTTATAAGTGAAAATCAAATTACCTGTCCCATGCCTTCCTCCATTATTTTGGTAGTTAAATATTCACTCCAGCACTGCATACAAAACTTATGTCCACATTCAAGGCCAGTAAAATACTGTAACAAAAACAAAACATGATCTTTAATGAAAACTTCATTAAAAAAAGTTAAACTACATAATGTCTCAGAGCTTTATTATCTCACAATTCTCATAGTAGTTAAAATGTCCATTTGACAAAAACCAAACAGCTCCTAAAATTTAATTTCTGTATGACAAAATCTAGACATGTGAATACTTTGAACAGTCTACCTGATTAATAGGAAATACATGTCATTGATACTTACAAATTTTACAAAGGTAGACATGTTTGAATTAAATATATGAATGTATGATAAGCATATCATTAAGCACAAAAGATGTTCAATTTCATGAGCTACTATGGAGAATAAATCAAACTACAATGAGACACTATGTCACACTCACTACAAGAGCTGTAATTAAAGAGAGATATTAACAATATACTGTTTCATAAGAATGTGAAAAGATACCACAACTCTGGAAAACAACTAAGCAACAACTACTTCAAAATATTAATGCAGCTGTTATAACTTCTCTCCTGGTTACTTTTCTAGTGTAGTGACAAGGCAACATATAAAAGAATGTTTAATTTGGGGCTCCAAGTCTAGAGTCCATGACCAACATGGCAGAAAGCACAGCATCAGGCAGGCAGGTATCTGATCCACAAACACAAGACAGAAGGCAGCTGAGTGGAAATGGCATAGGTTTTCTGAAACCCCAAAACCAACCCAAGTGACACACTTCTGACAAGGCCAAACCTCCTAATCCTTCACAAACAGCCACCAACTAGGGGGTCAAACATTCAGATGTATGAATCTATGGTGCCCACTCTCATCAAAACATACTGTATGACCCAGCCAATATATTCTGAGAAATTAGAACATACATCCTTATAAAAATTTATACAGTATTTACATTAGCACCATGCATAATAGCCAAAATACAAAAACTCAGATACTCATCAACAAACAGATGAGGAACAGCTATATAAAGGCATATTTAGTCACAAAAAGGAACAGAGTTCTGATAGATACTATAACATGAATGAACCCAGAAAACATGCTAAATGAAAATAGCCAGTGACAGTTTCTATTTAGATAAAAGATACAGAACAATAAATCCTTAGAAAATGTTTGCTATGGGCTGTATATCTGTGGTGAAAGGAAGGATGACTATTAAAAATACATAGTTTTTTTTAAGATGAATGGGAATTATAATAATACTTAAAATTTAAAAATTATGAAGGTCATACAAGAATAAGAATATAGCAAAATCTACATTAAATGGTGTGCAAGGATAGTTACAAAAGCACTAGCTCTAAAATGGTATTTTTAAATGTTTTTTAGGGATGTTTCTGTTTTCTTCTCCTTTCATTTCCCCCCTTTCTTTTTGGTTTTCCAAAACAGGGTTTCTCTATGTAGCTGTCCTGGAACTCGGTATGTAGACCAGGCTGAACTTGAAATTCAGATCTGCCTGCCTTCCTCCCAAGTGCTGGCATGCACAGCTTTAAATGTTTTGCAAATACATACAGGACTTCATGGAATTACAAAGAATGTAAAAATTAAATTCTGTAATAAACTGAGAAATTTATTATGAAGCAGGTATAGTAGCATATGTCTATAATCTAGAACTTAGTCATAAAGACAGGAGGAGCAAGAGTTCAGTACCACCTGGACATGGTGGTACCTTTAATCTCAGGGGAAGCAGATGCAGGTGGATCTCTGTGAATTTGAAGCCAGTCTGGTCTACAGAGCAAGTTCAGCTAGGGAGACATTGAAAAACCTTGTCTCTCAAAAAAAAAAAAAAAAAAAAAATAGAAGAAGAAGAAAGAAAGAAAGAAAGGAAAAAGAAAAAAGAAAAGAGCATTGACTATATGGAATATAACTCAGTGCTCAAGTACTTGCCTACAAGTCTGAGACCCTAGAATTATTTCCCATAACTATAAAATAAACAAGTAATTAAGATAATAGTAAGCCCATATGTACATGCCTACAGTTCCAGCAAAGTGAGGCTTAGAGCAAGAGAAAGAAGAGATTTGGACAGCACGAGTCACAAAGAACAAAGAAAAACTAATAATAGATTTTGTTCTAACTCAGAGGGGATGGCTGAACTCATAACTCAAAAGGTTAACTTGTTTAGATTTCAGACCATTTTACAGGGCTGATACGGTTCAGTGGCAGTTTTTGTCTAATTCTTCTGATGTCCTAGGTTAGATTCTCTACCACTGACAAATACATAAAAACATCAACATAAAAAAGCAAGTTTACAATATTTATGACTAAAATAATTTTAATTAATACAGTTCATAAGCTTTTTAAACAACACATTTAAAAACACATTGTAAAAACCGTCAAAGTTTAAAAACATTCTATTTTAAAAATAAAATCAATGTCACCTGCATAAACCAATTTTAGCTAGAATGGTCAAACCACTTTTATAATTCCTTTAGTTGTGGTATAAAGGAGTCCGCAAGTTTTTCTTAGGGACCACCATTCGCCATTTTTGCCTTTTTCGGGTGCATGGCACTAGCATGCTGGTACCTACCTTCTCGAAATAATAAACGCTCTTGCTGATTGCAAAAAATAAATAAAATCAATTACCTCATTTTCCACATTAAGTTGGTAAAGCTGTATTAACATGGATGTGAGAATTTTTAAGCAATGCTATGAGCAGGTATGACTACAAGTGGCATATGACTGTACTTCCAGTTGTTTGGAGAACTGAAGCAAACAAAACAAGAGGTCTGGGCTACTCTATCAGGTACCTGCACTTAGCACCAGCAGTGGAGTGGCACCTGTGAGCAGTCACTGAGCAGCGCCATGAAATAGTATCACTTTTTAAAAGACGACAAATTCTTTTGAGTGAGTGATTATGTGGAAAAATTAATCCCCTTGTTTAGGCCCCATTCCATTTCCTTTATTGTTTTCATTTCTGAAGTGTACTTGCAGAGACACTCTAACATACACATACAGTATGAGAACCTTATGCTTTCCTTGGTACTTCGTTACTTTTGTTGTTTGGGTTTTTAATTTCTGCTGGGGCTCCATAACTGTACATCCATTTTATCCAACTACTATTATATCATGCCAAATATTCAAGTCATTCTTTTAGCTCTCTTAATATCTAACTATTTTGTTCACACATTTCCTATCTAATTTATTCCTAGCTCATCTTAGTCTTTCTTCTAAGTGATAATTTTAAAACTACATTTTCTAATTAGCTATTATCTAAAATATGCTTTATTTAATTGATGCTCATGATATTATATGCAAAGAATTAGAGGACCAAAAATTCTACATATAGCCTACCAACTATAATTTTTTAAGTGCACCGAAGTAGTCATGTAAAGAAGTATAGCCCAATCCTGAAATTGATTTTATAGGCAGAATAACAAGTACATGGTATGCCAACTTTGAAGGTGTAATAATCTCATTACTTTCCCCATCACCACAAAAAGATATGGCACTAGCTTGCTCCCAGATCACAAGAATTTTTGTGTATCATTCTTCTAGTCAATCAAGAATCATTAAGGCTAAGGGATTAAGGGACATAATAGTTAATAAATTATTATTGGAAGCCAGAATGGTATCTACTGCACTATCTAGTCTGTAAGCAGAGAATATTTTACAAAATGATATATTAACTAGGTACACATAACAAACATGAGACGCAGTGTATGCCTATAGACTTGGAAGGCTAATTAAGAAGACCACGAGTTAAAAGCCAATTAGATTAATAGTAAATTTCTGGATAGCCAGAGAATATAGCAAAACCCTGTATCTAAGTAAAAATAAATCACTATGGCTAAAGAGAGTGCAAAACCTAGCCTGTGGTCTGAATATACACATTCACTGTACTAAAGAAAAGTGTGTTATTACAACCACATTCTTCCATCTGGTCCGACATATTTTCCTCTCATCTCTGAGATATTTGCTTTTAACTACCTCATATCCAGTTCCTTTGATTTCTTTGTCCTTACTTAACTCATGAAACTTGACTATTCATTAAACTTACCTTCATTTATGCTGTAAATAAATCCAAACAAAAGAGTATTAATAACTTACAGAGTACCATCTATAACATAAATGATCGTAAAGGATCTAAAGAAAGTTAATTTCTGACATTTTATTTTACATACATAGCAAATAATGCTCAAAAAAAATTGGAGGGGGATAGACCTAGAACTCATTATGTAAATAAGGCTGTCTTCAAACTCAGAGATCTGCCTGCTAAACACAAGGACTAAGGGTATGTGCCACCACATCAGATAATAGCAGATTTCTAGGGAAATCATCATATTGGGGAGGGTAAACCATGATCTTACTGTATAGTATACAAAAAAAGAAACTATTTTCAATTAAAACAATCATCTTTCCTCCATCAGAAATTGCCAATATAATCTCGAAAATTAAAGTCATTTGTTTATTAAAAAACAGAATAAAAATTAAATCCGTCAGTTCTCGCAAGATTTAACTGGATGGTGGAAAAGGAAAATAGAGAGATGGATCTGAGCTTAAGAGAACATTCATTTCCAAGTACCCATGTCAAGCAACTCACAATTGCCTGCAACTACAGTTCTAGGGATCTGACACACCTCTCTGGCCTCTGTTAACACTGCACATACATAATTAAAAAATAAACTGGGAAGTGGTGGTGCACACCTTTAGTCCCAGCACTTGGGAGGCAGAGGCAGGCGAATCTCTGAGTTCCAGACCAGCCTGGTATACAGCGCTAATTCTAAGACAGCCAAGGCTATTACATAGTAAAACCATATCTCAAAAAACTAAATACATAGATAAATCTACAACTTATTTCAAAAGTAAAGGAGGAGCAGACCTAGACCAGATTCAAGTAATGTTGGTGCTTAATGCCAGAAGCACCAAAATTCTAAATGGACAATTCAACATGGGAATGGGACTCTAACAATTCTTATGTCTCCCCACCCCACTACACCTCCCTACAGGTTTTCTTTGTGTAGACCTAGCTGTCACAGACACAGCTCTGCAGACCAGGATGGCCTTGAACTCAAACTCAAACCTCTGCCCCCCAAGTGCTCGGATTAAAGGCGTGAACCACCACCACCCAGCTAAATCTTAATACTTAAATACATTTTTAAAAGTGAGCTATGAAAGCACGTTACATTTTCTAGTAAAATAATAGACAAAAAGCCAAGTGTGATGGAACATGCCTATAATCACGGCATTTTGGAGGGTCACAGGATCTTCACCTACATCTGAAGCTGTTTTAACTCAAAATAAGCAAGCATAGTCAAGATTAAAAAATTCCTGAGTTAGGTGCCAACAAAGTAATGCTGTTGAGAACTGACCCAGGGCCGGATCCAAAAATCTTAGTAAATTCAAAGTGAGACCCTCTCTCCCAGATACTTAACTCCAAAGTACTATAGAAAGTAAGCTTTCAGAAACATTTATTTAGGTCAAGTGTTAATGTGTGCCTCTAACCTTGGCACACAGGAAACTGAAGCAGGAAAATCATGAGTTTATGGTCAACCTGAGACAAGTAGTAAGACCTTTCTCTAAAAATGAAAATAACAAAATTAAAAAAATTCTTCAGAACATACGCCTTTATTCATGGACAGTGTATAATAGTAAAACTGCTTTCTAGAAAGATAAGGTACTGAACATTTGTATAAATAAGAGGAAATTGCAAATGTCTGACAGAGAGTCCAAATAAACATGCTTCTTAAGAGAGAAATCCCTCAATACATTAATAAGGTTCCATGAAGGGTTTCTGGTGACACTGTTAAAACTGAACAAAAGCAATCATCTGTGTATACTGATCTAGAAATGATGAGAAAATAACTGTGTTAGGATTATATAGTTCATAATATGAGCAGTTTCCACTCTTTAAACTAACCACACAACTTAAAATAACTCTCCGAGGTCACCAGTAAACTTTAACCCCCTAACTTCAGGTTCTTAAGTTCTTAGCACTCTTACCTTCCTTTATTTAGTTTCTATACTCAAACATTTTCCTGACTTTCTTATCACACCCTCAGTTATCAATTCCTATGGATGGGCTAGATCCATAAATGAACTGTCTCTGTTGTGGTTTGAATCTTAAATGTCCCCTAAAGCCTGTATGTTGAAGACTTAGATCCCCAGTTCGTGAGGTTGCTCAGAAGTTACAGAACCTTTAAGGGTAAGACTTAGTTTAGTTGGAAGTTAAGTCAAATAACTATAAATGTAGAATATCCTCGAAAAAGGAAAATTGGGTCTCCTGCCCAGCCCTCTCCCTTTCTGCTCTATCTCCCCCAGGCTGAGTGGCTTGGCTTCACACCACCATGGTCAGCATCATAAAGTCTGTTCTCCCCACAGGTCCTAAGATAAACCAAGAACCGAAGCCTCTGAAAGCATGAACCAAAGCAAATGGTTTCTCATCAGGTTGATTATCTGGGGTATTTTGTCACAGCAGAATACCGTGAACTTACATTGTATTGCAGTCTAATGTGGCCATGTGGGTGCCAAGTTCACAAGGAGTGTTAATTTTCATCAACAACCTGACTGAATTTAGTATCTCTAGAAGCATCCCTAGTGCTTGCTTATGAAGATGTTTCCAAAAAGGATTAACCAAGGAAAAAGATCCACCCTGAAGCAGACGGTACACCATTCCTCTGCCTGGGGACTCATGATTAAAAGAGGGAAGGAAAAAGCCAGCAATCTGCTTTTTGACTGTAGAGACAATATAACCAAATATCTAACATTCCATCCCCATAACCACTCTTTCCCTGCTATGATGGACTGTATCATTTAACCACAAGCAAAAAAATAAGTCCACACCCCCTTGAAGTTGTTTCCTGCTAAAGCACATGGGCACAGCAACAAAGAAAGTAACCGAGCTGAGTCAATGGTGCAGGGGGGAAAGGCTCTGGCTGTCAAAGATGACAGAACCCACATGAGGGAAGGTGAGAACCAATTCCCACAAAACGTCCTCTGATCTCCACACACATACCCACTCACATACAGAGTAAATAAACAAATGGAATATTTAAAAAAGAGAGATTGAGAAAGAAAAATAAAAGCCAGGTTCCTGCCTCCAACATGGTACTATAGTATAATTTATCTGTTGTCTCAAAGTACCTACTTATTCTTTCCGAATGCCCTAGGAATCTGACCAGCTAGCCTGTGAGTTCTATGAAGACAAATTTTATGTTTATTCTCCATTATGTTATTTTTTTTAAGATTTGTTTATTTATTTATATAGTATCCTGCCTGTAGACCAGAAGAGGACACCAGATCTCATTACAGGTGGTTGTGAGCCACCATGTGGTTGCTAGGAATTGAACTCAGGACCTCTGGAAGAGCAGTCAGTGCTCTTAACCGCTGAGCCATCTCTCCAGCCCCCTTCATTACGTTCTTAAATTTAGAATAGTTCCTGCTATGTTAAATTAATGACTTAATTTCTCCATCATTTGCTGTATACAAAACAAACAAAAAAAAATACACACTACAAATGACTGGTCAAGTTTATGTTAAGACTTTTGGACAATATCAAGGGCACTGAAAATATAACTGATATTCGTAGCAACTAGCTCTAAAATTAGAGTAAAGATGTCAATGAAGGAGAAATTGGCAATACTGAAACAGAAGAAAAGGGCAAAAGAATAAGAAAGCCATCTATAAACTGGGACAAATTATTTGGATCTTAGTAGTAGTTTACAGAAACTAGTACTAGTACAGACATGGTATAAATCTAAACTGGCAAAAAGAATCATTCAAGGTAATAAAAGTGTTAAAACCTGAGTTTAATGTATTTCAAAAGACAGTGACTGTACAAATACACTAGGATTATGATTTAAGAAAAGGAAAGTAATACCACTCACAGCCAGATCATTTGAAAGATAAAACTCCAACCTAAGTGAAACTGATAGATCACTTCCAAAGAAAAACATTCAGTTTAAGCCACAGCTAGAACTTGAGAACTCAGAAATGTAGTTCCATGCTTTTCCTACTAAAGTAGTTCACTGATCACTCTTTTTTTTTTGCTAACTTTAAAGAAAAACTGATCATTTGAACAAGTTAGCACCTTTCAAATGAACTCCTTTAGACACTAACAATGAGAAATCTTCAACAGAAACACCTGATAACTATCCAACTACAAGAAAATCGGTTTATTAAAGCAGAAAATATCAGCATAATGGTCATAATTATTATAGAGTTAAACAATTTCTCATCTATAATATATTCAAAGTTGAATTCCAAGCAACTGAACATCTTTATGCTACAAACATAATTTTCCTATGGTTACTCAATAAAACTTTGATATTTTAAAGAGAAATACCTATTATTTGGTTCTCTTCTGTTCTAATTCTACCCCCACTTGCCATTTTTAAGAATCTATATCAGACTAGATTAATATAGTGACAAATATGAAGTCCTGAAAGTACTCTAAAAAATGTATTAGGATTTAGACTATTTGAAACAATAAAGTTTGAATCTATTTTAAGCTGTATTAAAAAACAGTTTATAAACTGTTGATCTATTACACAGTCTCCAAATAGTGGTAAAATAAACTCCAGAAAGAATCAATGACAACTTGGACAAGTCTGAAAAACAAACAGTACAGGTATGGGTAGAGAACTGGGACATTCCTTTTCCTTTCCTTATTCTTAAACCTACTAATGGGCTACAGAAATAGTTACTGCTCCCAGGCTTTCAGACTGTTCTTTAAGTAATGGAAGTTGATTTACCCTCTGACATAGTGCTAGCCTTAAACTACCAGGTACTCACCGAGTTAGGGTAGTTCAAGTAGCAGATCTGACAAGGCATATCCTGTGCTGATGACCTTGTATTCATCTGGCGTGTTCGAGACTTTTTACTTGGATTAATTACATGACACTCAGCAAAGAGCTTCTCCAGGTTTCCATCAAAGTACCTGCATTATTTAAACAGAAAGGATGAGAGCCCAGCAAATAGCACAATTAGAGCTCTCCAAAAAAACTGACTTCCTGTAAGGAAAGATCAATTAACTAAACTAAAATAAACCAAGATCAAACCCACTCTGGTCAAGACAGGAAAAGGGGGCATAGCTAAACGACAGCAAACAGAGGATGTGCATGTGAGGTTGACTTTTGGCTTTTCTTTTAACTTTGTTTTTAAGTAGGCACCTTGGAAGGTTAAGCAATTAGCATTTAACACAACTGTAACTAAAATTTTAGGATAAACGCTAAGCTACAACCACTATTACCTGTGAAGAGTAATGCTATTTTAAAATGATGTATTTTATACAAATGAAACTTACTTTAGTAATAATTTTAAACTATTTTATAAGAGGCAATGATGATATGTCTCACTGTATACAATACTTGCTTTCCACAAATTCCTCTGAATTATTTAACTTACTGAGAAAGGAGAAGAAATGAAACAGTGCATCTTAAAACAATTACATCACATAGATTATATGCCCATAGAGCAAATGGTGAACTACTTCGTGGATGATAATGATAAATGCCAAGGAAAATGTTTCCCAAATGAGTCGTGGTCCCCAGTCCTCTGAAATATCTTTTTGGTTTTGTTTTGTCAAGACAGGGCCTCACTATGTAGCTCTCACTGTCCTGGAACTCAGATTCTCCTGCCTCTGCCTCCCAAGTGCTGGGATTAAAGGCGTGCGCCACTACACACGGCCTGAAATATCTTAGTATTTAAAAAGGAAAACAAGATGTAAATATTTTCAATTTGTAAATCGATAAAACCAGCTATAATATTAATAAAGAATCTGCTCAATTATGTTTTTAGCTTTATCCATGGCTATAATTACTATTATGTTTGTTAAGCGTGCAAGCCCCTTAATGTGTGTGTAGGCCAAAGGTCAACTTTGGTTATTGTTTGATTTCTGCTTTGTTTTTTGAGACAGAATTTCTTACTGAACCTAGAGCTTACCATTTCGGCTGTACAGACTGGACAGCAAGCTTCGGGGATACCAGTCTCTGTCTACTAGCACTATGGTTATAGATATGCATCATCACACTCAAGTTCATGTTCTTTCGATGTTGGTATTGAGGATCTAAACTCAGGTATTGATGCTCACCAGGCACTACCCACTGAGACATCTCAGCCAAGATTTCCAGTGTTTTTTAAAACCTTAATTACATGAGTGTTTATTAGGGTGATGGTGGAAGGGGGCTTGTGGAGTCAGTTCTCTCATTTTACCATGTAGGTCCTAGGGTATCTAATTTAGGTATTCCAACTTGGCAGCAAGCACCTTTATCTGCTGAGTGATCTCACCAATCCAGGTTTCCAGTATTTTTTAATGAAGGTTTTCTTAAGCATTTATGAAAAGTATAGAAATACATGTTTCTATAGAAAATTCACTCATCCAAGAACAAATCATATTATGATTCTTCTAAGATTAATAAGTATCTTTTTAAGTACTTTAACTATAGTATTTCTCAAGAAATATTCAAACCATCAATCAAAATGCCAACATGTTATAAAGGAAACTCATAAATTTAAAGTTGTCAGTAATTCACATAAAGTAAATATACATTATGTGAATTACTGACACCTAAAAACAATGTGATTCAGATAATTAGAAAAAAATCTAGCAAAATCAAATGTTGTTTTATAAATTTTATCTGAGAAACATAAGTTCAAATTTTATATAAAAAGGAGAAAGAAGAGAATATACTAAACACAAATTTGTAAAGACTTATAAACATCCTTCCCTAAAAAGAAAACTCATGTTAATAAAGACAAACTTGGGGGCTACCCTAAATTACAACACGGAATTGGTGGACTCTCCATACTTTAGTTAACATTCTAGACAACATTTCATGCATACACAGCCACACAGATATATCTATAGGGTACCACATTCTTTGGTGTATGTACAGCCTTCATTTCTTCACTAAGCAATATTTAGCAGACATTTGTCAATCAATACAGACCTGCACAGTGTTCCACCTTTGTATGTACATACTGTAATATACTGAATAACCCTATGCTGAAGGGCACTTAGATGGCCCACATATGTACAACTAGGTTGAACTCTCGGGCCATCTGACAGTGTGATGTCAAGTCTTATATAAAATACAAAGTCTCTCTAGCCAAGAACAAACTATCTTTTTTCTTTTGGGGGGAGGGGTCCCAAGGCATGGTTTCTCTGTGTAGGCCTGGCTTTCCTGGAACTTGCTCTGCAGACCAGGCTGCCTTCTCCCAAACTGTCTTTTTCAATATTTGATTCCTCTGACTCTTTCCCTCTCAGAGATTTTACTTTCACCACTTTGCAGGGTCTACAAGTTTTCAGTAAACTTATTCTCAGATGTTAAGGTACCAACTCAGTCTGAATTCCTTCACTTCAGTTTTTGTGTGTTTTTTGCGGGGGGGGGGGTTGAGAAAAGGTCTCTGTTATATATCTCTGGTTGTACTGGAAATCACTACGTAGTCCAGGTTAGCAGACCTTGAACTCAACAGAGATCCATCCACCTGCCTCTGCCTTCAGAATGCTGTGATTAAAGGTGTGTGCCTCCACAGACAGTATATTTCGTAAAGATGACATAAGGAGTTTGTGATATAACCCCTAGAAGTAAAAGAACTATTAAAAATTACCTAGGCAAAGCCAAGTATAGTGGTGTATTCCTGCAACCCCAGCACTGAGGAGGTAGAGAGGAAGGACGATCAGGAGTTGAAGGCTGTCTCTGGCTATAAACCAAGTTGGAGAACAACCCGAGCTACATGAGATCCTATAGGAAAGTGAACAGGAACTTAATACACTCACATTTCCAGGCATAGGAAGACTAGGATTTTTTTTTTCTTTCCATTTAAAGTTAAGCTTCATTTACAAGAAATATACAGCTTAATGTTTTGTTTCAATACTCAATCTCCCATCCAACATTTAACTAAGAACATTTTATTAGCCATTTGGACAGACTTTACTAGCCAAGACGACTATCCCAACCTTTTGGAACTGCACATAGCCTCCTCTACTAATTCTGTTTGCTTCCAATGTCACCTGTCCTACACTTTATCTATGACACTGAGACCTGCTTGATCAGTATACACAGAGGTCTAGGCTATAGATACCAATACTAGGGTCAGATACAAAACCCAGACCAATGTGTTGCTGGGTCCCAAAACTAAAGTTTTCACTACTGTGGGACTACTACTGCCCCACGAATTTTCATTTCTCTTCATACCCAAATCATGGCAGTATATCTATCTAGCTTTGGCCTATGAGCAGCCTCAATGCTCTAGCTGCCCAAGCCAGTCTGTTTCCAATCTCTTATACACAGAGACAGAGCTTACAGATGTGAAGATCCCTCATGGGGTTCTCCTTTTCACGTGACCCATGTCATTACGGATAAGAGAAAGAGATAGCAAAGCATCCAGACCAGGAGGTTGGCTCCTTTCCTAAGCTATCAAAAAAGATTTTGTTTTAATTTGCATTTATTAAATGGTCTGTTTACTCTTGACTCTACACTGGCTATTTGGAAGACTATTAGAATCTAATTTAGGTTTGGGAATGTTACTCAAGCTCAGGCAGTAGAGAATTTGCCCAGCATGCATGAAGCCTGAGGTTCAATCCCCAGCACTGCATAAACAAAATATATAGTCACAATGCTAGGGAGGTAGAGGCAAGCATATATTCTTTACATTTATTTAAGGTGTGTATGAAAATGAGAGTGCCATGGCATATGTGTGGAGGCGAGAGGAAAATCTGTTAGAATCAATTCTCTCCTTCTACCATGTAGACCCACTCAGGTGGTCATGTTTGACAGCAAGAGCCATCTCACTGATCCATACATAGCTCACTGCTTAGTACTTTGAAGATGAATATTTAGCTTGTTTCTATACATAAACACGTGGCTCTACTATACAAAGGATTTACTCTTTAAATGCCTCCCCTAACCTAGTCAAATGGTTGCTTAAAAAAGTTAAGAATAAATGGAACTTCAATCAGCATATAGAAAAAAATGTAAGCTTAATAAAGATATAAAATTAAGCTGAAGTCGTGGCTTAGCAGTTAAGAGACCTGGCTGCTCTTCCAGAGAACTAGGTTTGATTCCTGGTACCCACATGGTAGTTCGCATTCATCTGTAATTCTAGTCCCAGGGAATCTAATGTCCTGTTCTGATCTCCAAAGACACTGAACACACATGGTACACAGTTGTACAATCACACAGGTAAAACATCCTAATTATAAGATAAAATGAAAAAAATTAAAGACATAAACTCTAGGCACAAAATAAAACCATTTTCATCTGATCTTACAACAAATCAATACCATTTAGAATCAGCAAAAATTCTCTAACTCAGTTTTTTCTTTGCCATGCTACAAACCTAGTATCTTAGGCTTTTCAGGCAAACACTCTACAACTGAACAATAAACTTTACCAGTTTTTTTGTTGTTGTTGTTGTTAACCAGTTCTTTTTGGCTACTAGAAAACTTGAATATTAAGAACTTGTTGCTGATAAAGTCAATTAATACATATTTTGTATGTTAATGTGTAATATATGGTTGACTTAATTATTTTCTTGTTGGTATAATCAAATTTCCTGACAAAGGCAACTGAGGGAGAAAATCTTAGCTTATAATTCCAGAAAGATAAAGCCCATCATGGGAGGAAGACCTAGCAGCAGGCAGGAAAGAGAAAGCAGCAGGAGCTGGAGGCTGTTGGTTACACTGCTTTCAGATAAAACAGAGAGCAAAAAGTGGAGTAGGTTTTAAGGCCTCAAGGCCTACCTTCAATGAACTACTTCCTCCAGCAAGGTTCCACTAGTTTCCCAAACCAGCTGGGGACCAAGTGTACAAACATGTGAACCTAATAAGGGACATTTTACATTCAAACCACAACAGTGGTGAACAACACACAACTCCTAAGGTCAGTTTTATGTCATATGCAAGTTACTGGAAAGAGACACTAGGCACAAAGGAAATACAGTGCCTGAGCTGAGTAGCACCCAACAGAAGCTATGTCTGTGAACTCACAAGTACTACAGTATGTACACACACACACACACACACACACACACACACACACACACCTGCGGTTGAATAATGCCTCTTCACATTTCTTTCCACTACAAATGACTCCTTATAAGGTCTGTGTACATTTTTTGATAACTTACATTATTCTATGGATTTATGACAAAGCTAACTTTTTTCACACTTCTAAGCTTTGTGCGGTATTCCATTTATTGTTAATCATTGGGGAAACCTACACACTTCAAACTTGTGTTGCTCCCAGATCAACTGTCTATTCACTAAGTAAGATATAACACAATGAACACGTACCATGAACATGGGCTGGGATTTTTTTCCCCTTCAAGTCACTAAAGTATAAGTCTAATAATCACTTTTAAAGCTATTATTGAGACATCCGCTCTTCTCCAGAATATGCCATATACTTTTATTTTTTGAAAGTAATATACATTTTGATGCTTTAAAGACTACATTTTTCAGTTCCATTACTATCATTTTTAAGTTTGAGTTCATGGTTTTTGTTTTTTTAAACTTCACGCCTATGCCTCTTGAGTGCTAAGAATACAGGCACACATCTCTATACTTGGCTTACTATGTTTTAAGGGGTGGATTTCTTTTCATCAGATGTCTTCAAGTCTTAAATGCTTTAGACCTGAAATTTCATGATTTTACAAGAGAAGAAATTTTCATGTAGGTAAAAATTTCCATCTTTTAAGGTGTCATCATTCAAAGGTTCACAAAGATTTAGACATGCTAAAGTGTTTTTGAGCAAAACAAAACTGGGGTTTAAGACATGGCTCAGTGTTTAAAAGCACTGGCTGCTCTTCAGAAAACTGGGGCTTGATTCCCATCACCTACATGGCAGCTCACAACCTTCTGTAACTCTAGTTTCAGAAAATCCAATGCCCTCTTCTGGCTTTCATAGGCAACACACACACAGAGTACACATACAGATACACATAAAAATCAAAATAAATCTTTTTTTTAAAAGTGTTTACAAAAAAATACTTCACGTGTTACCTCCTGCCTATAATCCCAGCACTTGAAAGGCAGGGGTAAGAGGATGGCCAGCAATAGCAACACGGCAATATCCTGTCTCTAAAAAGTGAGTTAAGGGGCGTGTGGTGACAACTACCTTTAATAGCCAATATTCAGGAGAAAGAGGCAGAAGGATCATGGAGTTTGAGGCCAGCTTGGTCTAAATAGCAAGTTCAAGGCTAGCCAGAACTACATACAGACCCCATGTTTTAAAAACAAAAAACGAAAACATTTTCTACTCCATCTCCCCACAACAGGCAGTCCATCAGTGTGAGAAAGGTGTTTGTTAAGCAAGGAGACTTGCCTGGGTTGTCTGAGGCAAGGCTCCTTGAAAGAAGGGGAGGAGGTAGGGAAAGAGCCAGAGGGAGAGAGAAAAATAGTATCTTAGAATCAATTAGAGAGGCATTTATTTTGCATGGGAATTGATATATTTGTATATACACTGATACTTTACCAATCTGGAAAACTGTCATCCCAAAGACTATCTCTCATTCTCTCCTCTTCTGTATTTTTCATCTTTTATTAGACAGCTTCTGAATCTCACCTTTAACTAACTTTAGTCTTCTCCCGTTTGCTGTAAACTCATTCACTAAGTTACCATTATTTTACATTTCAGTTACAGAAATTGACTTTGACATCTGAAAGACAGTTTGTAATCATCTTTCCTAGTGATAGCACACTTGATTTAGTCTATGGCAATTCTAGTATTTGAAGTCCCTTGTTTGGCAGGTTTAATTAGAAAACTAAACTGAAGGGGCCAGCAAGATGGCTCTTGCCATCAAGGTCTGAAAATCTGCATTTACTCCCTAGAATTCACATGCTGAAAAGAATCAACTCCCATAAGTTTTCCTCTAACCTCTACATGCATGAACACATACATACACCCGTGTATGCGCACGCACGCGTGCGCGCACACACACACACAGCACATAAATAAGCAAACAAAGTTGGGGGGAGGGGTCAAATAAGTAGTTTGAGGTCTTAAGTTTTCTTTCCCTAGTCAGATTTATATTTGTTGCTGTTAGGGAAATAAAGACATTAACATCTTAACCCAAGTTTAAAGCTTTAGATTTTCTAGACCACTTCACTGAAGTAAGTCAATCTTCAGGCTTCACAAAAAGTAGTGTATCAAATTCCACCATACTTCATTGGCCTAGTACTCCTTCTTAGCTCCATTCTTAAGCTAACTCTTCTGGATTAGTATTACAGACTGGGAGTCTTGGCTT
Organism: Ondatra zibethicus; assembly: GCA_004026605.1. Taxonomy (NCBI): domain Eukaryota; kingdom Metazoa; phylum Chordata; class Mammalia; order Rodentia; family Cricetidae; genus Ondatra; species Ondatra zibethicus. Next base: position 233,551 of record PVIU01000969.1, read on the forward strand.
ATTTTCTCCAGATTCAGACTCCCTTGAGCCTTCCCATCCAATGCTGTATTACTAACACTTTTTTGTTCTAATTTTTCAAAAGATGTTTCAGGATTTCATCTAACCATTCTCATTAACTTTAAGGGAAGAGCCCAAATTACTAGCAGGTTCCCTGAATCTCCTATAAAGTTCTACATCGCTTCTACCTAATCTTTCCTACCTACTTAACTGTCATTGCTCATACTAAACCAATATTTTCCTTTAATCTAGGGGTGTGTGTGTGTGTGTGTGGTTTTCTGAGACAGGGTTTCTCTGTTTTTATCTCTAGCTGTCCTGGAACTCACTCTGTATAGTCTAGGCTGACCTGGAAATCACAGAGATCTGCCTTCCCCTGCCTCCCTGAGTGCTGGGATTAAAGGCGTGCACCGGCACCACCACCTGGCTAATCTAGAGTAATATTAAAACTACTTTCCTTAAAAACTTCCTGAACTGAGTGTGGTGGCTCATATGTTTAATCCCAGCATTCAGGAGGCAGAGGCAGGTTTATGTCTCTAAGTTCAAGGCCAGCCTGGTCTACATAGTGAACTCCTGGATAACCAGGGCTACAAATAAAATTTTACATTTTCCCTTCTCTTTCTTTAGCCACTGTGTATTGTTCAATATGTGCTCTTCCAAAGCTCTAGTAGTATCATAGACATAAGCACTAACTTTACCCCAACCTCTTCATTAAGTAGGTATTAGTATTTCATAACAAAACACAAAGCCTTTTGAAATACAAGTCAGGAAAAGGATGACACCATCTTTAGGGATACTTTTCTTTCCTCTACTCCTTAGAAGTAGTAAGCTTCAGAACAACTACAAAACCAGGGAAAGACAAGGAAGTGGTAGCATACACCTAGAGCCCTAGAACGTGCAAGTCTGAGTAAGGTTTACCTCAACCATGAACCTGTGAGACTAGCATGGACAAATATAGTAAGACCCCACCTCAAAAACTTGCATCTCTTTTCACCTTATACCTACCAGTTAATTCCTTAACACCCATTTTATATACTAACAACTAAAATGACTTAAAATTTACAAAGTAGTCACTATAACTCTGAAATGCCAAGGGAAAAGAAAAAAAGACTGTTTCACTTGTTTCAAACTCTAAAAGGAATTCCATTTTGGGTGTCTTGTTCTAAAATCTGTACAAATAAAACATGATTAACATTCATGTCACAATGTTTAATAAAGTTTTATTTAAGAACAGAAAATAGTTGACTAAAATATTTTCTAGAGCCAGTGAAATGCTTTGGTGGGTTTAGACACTTGCTATCAATCCTGGCAACTTCAGTCCAGTTTCTAGAAACCACGGGTAAATCCTTGGAACTCACAGTCACTGGCTCAGATCTAACTGACTCTCCTAGTTTTTCCTGTTCTTCAAAGCCCAAAGTCAGTGTCTGGAATTATTAAAGAATTTTGAAATGACATTTGTTTGTGCGCGCACACACACACACACACAGTTTATCTGTAGAGGTCAGGACAACTTGCAGAAATTTTTTTTTCTTCCACAGTGAGTTCTAAGGATCAAATTCAGAACATCAGGCACACATGGCAAGTGATTTTTACCTGCTGACCCATTTTGCCAGAACCCTTTAAAAGCTTTTATTCTACTGATGTACAATATGAAAACAGATACCATGATACAAAGTAGAAAGGTTAGAAGAGGCTTTTTTTAGTCTTGGCTCATAAAAAGAAAAGAAAGAAGAACAACTCAGGTTTACTTTCCCCTCCTTTCTCTGGGGGACTCAATTCAGCAGAGTTTATAAAAACCTTAGCACTGAAAGAAGGTTCAAAGGAGAATTCAACAGAGAAAGAGATAGCCATCTTTCAGATGCTGCTGTGCTACTCTTCCGCTACTCTCGCTGTCCCATGCCCCTATGCTGACAAAAGTTGAGCAGTAATGTCTGTGCCTCAGGCAGCAACTGGGCCTCCACCTCCACTTAAACAGTACTTCTTGTGCTTTCCTAGTAGCACAGCCTTCATATCTGATTCTCAATCTGTAAATGAAATATTTTTGGGAGGTGGCAGACCTACCTGCTCTTAAACAGATAACAAGAAATCCTTTGCCATAGCTTCCCAGGTAACTGGACATCAATGTCTTGTTTCTCAATGTCTTTTCCACTTAACCTCTTAAAATTTGTTTTTAACTGCTAACTCTACTATACTGGAAAAGGAAGAGACTTAAGATCTAAAGTAATAGAAGCAATATCACATAAGAGCTATGAGTTCAAGATAAAAGATTGTTGCTGCAGCTGATTCTCTACTCTGCTTCATCCAGAGGAGCATGAGAAAAACCGGGAAAGTACAGAAAATCCCATTTAAATTATTGGTATTGAAAAGGAGACACAGGCAGACACAGAGGGAGAGGAAGAGAGCGAGCGCACTTAGTGATGGAGCTTCTGCTTGGCATACACACGCCTCCTGGGCTTGATTCCCCAGCACAACAAAAAAAACTAAGAAAGGAAAAAAGTCTGAGAAGCTGTTATAACAATGGAAGACAATGAATTTATAAAACTGCCCTTTCTCTACCCTTTATCAAAAATGTATAATTTTAAAAGAATAAATCACATTTATTTTTAGAATGTGGCATATTTGTTTAACTATAGACTAAGAGGCACAGAGACAAATAAGAGGAATTAAAAATGTTTTATTTCTCTTAAAGTACCATGAACTCCAGGCACCATGGCTCACTGACGAGTAATCAAAAGATAAACTGATGTGGTTTGTTATATTAAAAGAAAACAGGAAGGAAAGTGAAGACATTTCACAATTTTGAGAAAAATAATGTAAGTACATCAAAATAAGCAGAAACAATACCTAAATACATTCAGTATTACCAAATAAGACTCTGTGTGTGTGTGCGCGCGCGCGCATGCGCGCACATGCAAAATAAGACCCTACCTCTAAAAATAATTTGAAAAAAAAGTGTACAGGATGGCCCAAACTTAGTTCCCAGCACCCACATCAGGTTATAGACTCACAATCACTTATAACTTCCAGCTCTGCTCACTTTTCTGGATCCCATGGGTACCTGCACTCATATGCATAGTCTTCTACACACACACACACACACACACACGAGGATAATCTTAAAAAATGTAACAAACATTATTGACAATATTGCCTACATTTATTATGAGTCTATTTAATTGAAGTTCAGCATACTTATAATTCATGGCTTTTTTGCATTGAGGGAATCTTCATTTATTTTTAGTTCGTGGAAGATTAATACATAACCATTTTACTGGTTTATCAGGTGATTCTCTTGGATTTCCCAGACAGATGATTTTATTACTCACATACAATCTTTCTTCTTTTTCGATTTTTTGATGACTTATTTGAGTTCCCTGTATTTTTCTGCAGAAATTGAACCTAGGGCCTTATCACACTAAGCAATTTCTTTGCCAAAGAGCTCCATATCCAGCCTTTTAAAATTTTTCACTTTGAGACAATCTCAACAAGTTTCTCAGGCCGGTTCTGAGCTCTCTCTGTAGTACAGGCAAAACTTGACATTTTGAATAGCCCATCTCAAGTCTCTCAAATACTTGGAATTACAGATTTGTGATAACAACCCTGACTTCTTAACATTATCAGAAGTCTGGTTACATCTAAACAGTGGTGCTATCCATTATTTGTGTTATGGTGTTGTTTTGAAATGGGTTTCCTAACATGTCGCCAAGGCTGGCCTCCAACTTCTTGGGGCTCAAGTGATGATTTTGTAGTGTGTACTTCTAGTATTTTGCTGTTAAATATGATTTTGATGTCAACTACTAGTTGATAACATCAACCTGAGAACTTTTTAGTTTACTAAGAATTTTTATTAAATGTTGAGCAAAATCACAATTTCACTGTTATAATTATGTTTTCTCTTCATTAATCTGCTAATGTATTAAGTATATAATAAATTTTTATTGATAATCTGCTATTGCATTCCTAGGAGAAATTGCAGGTCATTAACTTAATTATCTGAATATTTATTAATTCAACAGCTATGTTTTGAATAAACATGATCTTTCTTTTTTCTTTCTAAAGATTTAATTATATATACAGTGTTCTGTCTGCATGTATCCCTGCATACCAGAAGAGGGCACCAGATCTCATTACAAATGGTTGTGAGGCACTATATGGTTGCTGGGAATTGAACTCAGGACTTCTGGAAGAGTAGCCAGTGCTCTTAACCTCTAAGCCATCTATCTCTCCAGCCTCAACATGATTTTCTTATACTACCTTTTTTACCTTTTATCAAATTTTGATTATTATTTTGACCTTTTTTACCTTTTATCAAATTTTGATTATTATTTTGACTTAGATAACACTAATTATATCCTATGTTTCCCTATATTCCAAGGTAGTATTCATTAAAAAATAATTCCTTAAAGGTTTGTTAGAACTTTCCCACACAATCATCTAATCCATTTGGAAGAAGAACTGAGTATTTCACTCTTATCACAGTCTGTGAATATTAGCTTACTCTATTTTTAAACTTGTTTTGGGGGTAGGCAAATTAAGAAATTTTTACCTTTAAGCTTTTGAAACTACTGGTAAAGAGGAACAGAGAATTCATTTACAACCCTGAAAAACTTTCTAGCCTGAAATTATGCCCCAATACCCACCCTCTTTTTTTGAGACAGGGTGTCTCTGTAACCCTGGCTGTCCTTGAACTCAGAGATTCACCTGCCTTTGCCTCACGACTGCTGGGATTAAAGGTGTGCGCCACCATGCCCAGCCTATATTTCAATGTTTTATTTGTTTCTTCTCTTCTTTCTCCATCACATCTGCCAAGAGCTTATATCCCATAAACAAAAGCTACTCTTCTTTAAGAGCAATTGTTGATTCCTAGAAAAAGGAAACAAGGTAGAGTTCCCATTCCATCCTTCCCACATTCCTTCACAAATACAACCTACTATCAAAATCCCACCAGAGAATGGTATACTCAATGAACCTAAACTGACATTATCACTCAAGAGCCCACAATTTACACTGCATGCTAAGAAAATGTTTATTTTCTAATTAGGTACCAGTCTTTCTACCATGTGGCTACACTATTTTCCATTCCATTCATTTCCATGAATGGGTGCACCTACTGTTATACATTCTTCTCCTGTAGTCAGTACTATAAGGAGTTTAGGGTCATACCCTTTTAACAGGTATACAGTAATATCCCACTGTTTTACTATATGTGGAACGTCTTTTTTTTTTTGAGATTTTATTTTATTGTCTATGGGTGCTTTGCCTGTAGGTATGCCTGTTGACCACAGCGTGCAGTGTCCACAAAGAACAGAAGATGGTAATGGATACCCTGGAACTGGAGTTGCAAATGGTTGTGAGCTACCGCTTGAATTCCGGGAACTAAACCCGAGTCCTCTTAAGAGCACCCAATGAATCTGTGCTATCTTCCCAGCCCCTATGTAAACCATCTTTAAATTTTTTTTTTTTTAATCACGGGGTATCTGTTAAAGTTGCCAGCTCTTCTCCCCCCCCCCCCCACCGCTTCCTTTTCTTTGGGGGATAAGTTTGGGTGTAAAGCTCAGACTGGTTTAGAACTCACCATATAACCAAGTTCTCTGACTCTTAATACTCCTGCTTCAACCTCCCAACTGTTGGAATTATAGGTATGTGCCCATGATACCTGACCTTTTTTCCTTGAGGAGCAGGGTGCTAACTATGGAGTCTTGACTGGCCTGAAGCTCGCTATGTAGACTAGGCTTGAACTCAAGAGACTTCCCTGTCTCTGCCTCTGAAGTACTGGAATTAAAGGTGTGCCATCATGTCGGCACTTTGCCAGTTTTTAATCAGGTTGTTTTGTTGTTGAGTTCTAAGACTTCTTTGTGTATTTGGGTTATAAGTCCTTTCTTTAACAGCAAAATTTTTCTTTCTACCCTTGGCTTTGATACTTCCATTTTTAAAATTCACTTTAAAATGTTCTGATTTATATAATTTTTTTAATTCTCTATCTCAAATCATGTCTGCTTTTATGTTAATATCCTATCTGTCTGAGTTTATTTTTCTAACTTCTAGTTTCAAAAGCTTGATCCTATTTTACCTCATTATCTTTTTATAATAAATACACTTAAAACTGAACATTTCCATGTACCTTTCTCTTTAGACACATCTCATATCTTCATGTGTTCTCATTTACTTACAATTATTTTGGTACATGGATAGTCAACAGCTGAACACAGTGGCTCACCTCAGTAATCTCAACACTGAAGAGGATGTGGCAGAAGAACTGTATGAGTTTGAGGGCCTCATTATACAGTAATTATACAGTGAGTTCCTGGACAGTCTGAAGTACAAGAACAGTGCAAACCCTTGTCCCAAAAGAAAAAAAAAGTTTTAAAAAAAAACCATGCACCTCCCCCAAATCCCACAAGAATAGTTAATAGTTAATAATAATAGTTAATAAGAGAAATAAGGGAACTAATAGTTCCCACAAAACTGAGTAACATTATAAAGAGAATAGCTCACAGTGATGGGGTGGGAGGCACTCAAGACAGCTAAAGACCAGAAACAATAAAGAAAAATGACTCGATTTAAAAATAATGTTCAGATGTAGTGGATCACACCTGTAATCCCCATTACTCAGGAGGATCCCTATAAGTTCCAGCCGAGTCTGGACACATAGCAAGTCCTGGCCAGTCAAGTATATATTCAGTGACAAATGGTCTTTGGGGGCTAGGGAAGCAGCCCAAGATGGTGATGTGTATCCATAATACCAGCACAAAGGGATGTAGGCAGGAGCACAAGACCAGAAGGGGCTACATGAGACCCACTCTCAAGAAATTGTTAGAATACAATGAGATGGCTCAGAAGTTTAAGATGCTTGCTGCCATATATGATGAAATGAGTTAGATCCCAGGGACGCACATGATAATAAGAGAAAAATGAACACTAGCAGCTGTCCTCTGACCTCGACATGTCATACATTAATACACAGACACACATAAATGACTGCCCCCCAAAAGACTTTTTTAAAGGCTCAAGAAAGCAGGGATGGAGAAACAGCACTAGCTACTCTTACCAAAAATATAAATTATCATCAACTTATCAAGCTGAGTGGGGAAGAGGAAAGGATAGAAAAGAGCAAATATGTAAGTGTTTTTATCATACAGAAAAAGGATACAGACATTGTACCCATATATAAGTATCATTTTATGTCTGTGTATAAAAACTACTAGGAAAGCTGAAATGTCAAACATGAACATCCTCAACCCTCCCCTTCTCCTCTCCTCTTCTTCCCTTCCTTCCACCCCTGCCCCTACGCTGCCAATTTTGTCAGGCAATCTTGTCTGTTTCCAGTTTCCAGGTGGATCTATACATGTTTTTCTTTGGATTCACCTTATTACTTAGCTTCTCTAGGATCATGGAGCTCAATGATCTTTGTTTATATCTAGTATCCACTTATGAGTGAGTACATATCATACTCATCTTTTTGGGTCTGGGTTACTTCACTCAGGATAGTGTTTTCTAATTCCATCCATTTGGATGCAAAATTCAAGATGTCACTGTTTATTACTGCTGAGTAGTACTCTAATGTGTAAATGTGCCACACTTTCTTTATCTTCAGTTGAGGGGCATCTAAGTTGTTTCCAGGTTCTGGCTATTACAAATAATGCTGCTATGAACATAGTTGAGGAAATAATAGTTGAGATGCAGGAAGGACAGATATGAGAGCAAGGAAAGAGATATTTTGAATGAGGGACCCATTATGGGGTTAGCAAGAAACCTGGCTCTAGAAAAATTCCCAGGAATCTACAAGGATAACCCCAGCTAAGAACCTAAGCAATAGAAGAGAAGGTGCCTGAACTGGCCTTGCCCTGTAGTCAGACTGATGATTATCTTAAATATTACCATAGAACCTTCGTCCAACAACAGATGGTAATAGAGGCAGAGACCTACATCAGAGCATTGGACTGAGCTCCCAAGATTCAGTTAAGAGTGGAAGGAATGAGAATATGAGCAAAGAGGTCAAGACCATGAAGGGTTCATCCACTCAAACAGTTTACCTGAGCTAATGGGAGCTCACCAACTCCTGCTGGACTGGGAAGGAACAAGCATAGGACCAAACTAGTCCCTCTGAATGTGGCTGACAATTGTATGGCTGGGGCAGACTGAGGGGCCACTGGCAGTGACACTGGGATTTATCTCTATGACATGTACTGGCTTTCTGGGATCCTATTCTCTTTGGATGTATACCTTGTTCAGCCTAGATGTAGTAGGGAGGGCCTTGGACCTTCCACAAAGTAAAATGCCTTACCCTCTCTTAGGATTAGAGGGTATGTGAAGAGAATGGGAGGAGGGGAGGAGGTGGGAATTTAAACTGGTATTTAAAAAAAAAAATCTAATTAAATTAAAAATCACTTCAACCCCCCCCCCAAAAAAACCATAAAAATCAGTAGAGAATAATAAAAGAAAAGCAAGCCAGTCGATGGTGGCACATGCCTTTAATCCCAGCACTCGGGAGGCAGAGGCAGGCAGATCTCTGTGAGTTCGAGGCCAGCCTGGTCTATAAGAGCGAGTTCCAGGACAGGTTCCAAAGCCACAGAGAAACCCTGTCTTGAAAAACAAAAAAGCAAAAACAAAAAAACAAAACAACAAAAAAAAACCCAATGGTGTCAACAGAATAAACAAACAAAAATATGGTAGAGTGCAACTTAAAATAGCAACAGCAAAATCTAAACAAAAATTATCATAAAACAGGAATATACATTTAGAGCTTATTTAAATTTCCTTAAAAATTACCTTTATCTTGTTTACAAAAGTTGTATTTAAAAACAAATAATCAATGAAGGGTGAATATTTAGAATTAGAAAATACATAAAATGCTTTAAAATGAAGTATAACAGTGATAACAAAGTACAGTATTTAAGTGGAAAATGTTTTCAGCAGTGTTACAAAAGAAAACTCAAGACTATAATGCAGATGGAAAACTCTTTTTCTTAAAAGTATCATAAAATAAGCCTGAAAGTAAATGACAATAAAATTAAGAAACACCACTGATATCAGTAAAGATAGAAAGACACATTTCGGGGGGGTGGGGAGTCAGAATAGTTAAGTATTTATCCTTCACAAGCTCAGGGAAAATTGAATGCAATGAGCTTAAGACAAGGCTTTAGAGACCAACAAATAAGTTCAAGTCTTTTGTTACAAAACTGAGCTGAATAACGTAAGACTCAAAACAAGTTTCCACATCAAGTAAGTGGAGGCAACAGTTTCTAGTACTAAAAAACTATGAGGAGAAAGGGCATGGTGGCTCAAGCCTTTAGTCCCATCAGAGACAGAGGCGGAGGCAGGAAGATCTGTGTGAGTTTGAGGCCAGTCTTTTCTACATAGTGTTCAAGCTAGCCAGAGCTGCAGTGAGAATCTAAAAACAAAACAAAAAGACAACCAAGGGCTGGAGAGATGGCTCAGAGGTTAAGAGCATTGCCTGCTCTTCCAAAGGTCCTGAGTTCAATTCCCAGCAACCACATGGTGGCTCACAACCATCTATAATGAAGTCTGGTGCCCTCTTCTGACTTTCAGGCATACATGCAGACAGAATATTGTATACATAATAAATAAATATTAAAAAAAAATATTTAAAAAAAAAAGACAACCAAAAAACCATCCAAAGGATTAAATCAAATAGTATCTAACAGAAAGTTCTCAATAATTTACTATTAAATTATAACTCAGATACAAGGTGTATAAAGTGTGAGTTACATTTCTAATATTACTTAATACCTGACTTACACAGCACTTTGAATATGAAAGTAGAATGGAAAATTTTTTCCATTCATTTCTCAGAATACTCATCAGTTCCCAACAACAAGCTGCAATTTTTACAATTAAGATTGCTAATAAAGTTAGTAAGAGTAAAATGGAAACTGTTACCCTGACAACAGGCCCCAAATACCCAATCTAAGGAACCAATAGGGAAGTTAATACTGTCAGTCTCCATCCCAGTAACTTTTACTCTTTTAAAACTAGATATATGTTGAGAGGCAAACTTTGTAAAACATCCAACAGAGCCAAATCCTCTAAAATCAGAGAACCAAGCGAAGCATCTAGTTTCACAGCTAGAAAACCTAACCAACTTCTCATTTTTGTTTTTCCTGAATAAATGTCATTTATATTCCTAATATAGATTTAAAATTCATGAATAATAAATCCTAAGTGACTAATAAGGAAGATCTTATGTGTTCCAAGGAACATTAGTAAATGCTTTTTTTTTTTCTTTTTTTCTTTTTGGTTTTTTTCGAGACAGAGTTTCTCTATAGCTCTGGAGCCTGTCCTGGAACTAGCTCTGTAGACCAGGCTGGCCTCGAACTCACAGAGATCCGCCTGCCTCTGCCTCCTGAGTGCTGGGATTAAAGGCGTGCGCCACCACTGCCCGGCATAGTAAATGCTTTTTAAAATCTACTTTTAGTTTGTAATACTCAAGAACATATATCAAATAAGCTGAAATAAAGCCTCTATTTCATTTCCAAAATAAAGCAGAATTTAACCTGAATTTCCTAACATTAACTTCACTGCAAAATTTTCAATACAGGAAACAGCAGCAATTATTACTTACACATTGGTTTGTTCACTATTATATAAATCAATTTTTGCTTATAAATTCAGTTCAATGGGCTTTCTTTGTTACTTTTAAGTACAAAGCAAACAATGCAAGTTCCTTACCTTTCCATTAGCTTCTCTTTATCCCAATTGAAGTGGCTAAGAAGTATTCTTGTGATAGTTGCTGGATTCTGAAGGAGGAGGAAAAAAAACATTTTGAAGTAATTGTATCTCAGTGATCTTTTTTATATGTGTGTGTTTTTCTGTGTAATTCAGGCTGGCCTTCAATTCATACTTCTCTTGCTTAAGCATCATAGGTGCTGGGATTACAAGAATGCACCAAACCCAGCTCTTTCACAGATATGTAAGAACTTCTACGCTAGATTTCAAGTTCCCTAATAATGCATCCAAACTTCCTATCCTAATATATTTCTTTAAGTACCATTGCTGAAAGCACAAAAGCACTGTTGTACCAAGTCCCACCCACAATACCCTTTTCCTAGATAAACATGTCCCCAAGAAGATATAAAATTTTAGTTGTACGATCAAGATTATTTAAATAGTTTGCCATATAATACATCATTCTTTATAGGGTTCAAAATAAGCCAAAAAGAAAAATGATGGCAAAGTAATTACTGTAGTGAGCTAATTAAAGTCACCTACACCTGTAACCTCACCTGAGGAAAGAAAGAATGAGCCAGGCAGTGGTGGTGCACATCTGAGTGCTGCGGATGCAGAGGCAGGCAGATTGCTCTGAGTTTGAGGCCAGTCAGAGCTGTTACAGAGAAACCCTGTCTCAAAAAAAAACAAGAAAGAGAGAAAGGGGAGGAAGGAGAGAGATAGAGGGAGAGAAAGAAAAAAGGAAGGAGGGAGGGAGGGGAAGGGAGGGAAGAGAAGAGACAAAAAAGGGAGGGAGGGAGGGAGGGAGAGAGAAAGAGGGAGAGAGGGAGAGAGAAAGAGGGAGAGAGGGAGAGAGAAAGAGGGAGAGAGGGAGGGAGGGAGGGAGGGAGGGCGGTCAGGCGGGCGCGCAGGCAGGCAGGCCAGTCCATACTACATAGCAAGACCCTATCTTGAAAAGCAAATCAAAAATATAAGGCATTGGTTAATTTGCTGCACTGAGTACTTAACAGACTACCGAATCAGCACTCTAAATATAATTAACAAAATCTCTAAGACCAAAGTACTGAATTGTTCAAAGTTATCGAAAGTGTGTTTTAGACATATTTAACCAAACTAATTAAGTATCTGTACCATGCAATGAAAGATACAGTGTGTACTCCTGGAGTGCTCTTTCACATTAGGTTATTTATAGAAGGCAAAGTTAGAACTCTGAAATCAAAGTTTCCTGTTGTCACAAAGATTCCCACTTCCCATTAAACTAGCATGTTTCTGACTGGAGCACAACACTTTCAAAACTGAAAACATAATGGGGCATGGTGTACTGGCTCACCTGTACTCTAAAAACTTGGGTGGCTAAGGCAGAATTCCTGAGTTCCAAGCTAGTCAGTGCCACAGAATGAGAACCTGTCTCTAAAACAGAAACTCAATAGGGCTTGAGTGATCAGGGAAAGTTGATTCATTCAAAAATATGAGTGCTCATGACAATGCAGCATGTAAAAATTTCTACATCAAAGAGGATTTCGAAAAGTATTTCTGTAGCTTAAAATTTCCTCTCAATGTGGTTAATAATGGTATTAGATAAGTACTGATTTAAAATAATCTATATGGGGGCTGGAGAGATGGCTCAGTAGTTAAGAGCACTGGCTGTTCTTCCAGAGGACCCAGGTTCAATTCTCAGCAACCACATGACAATTCATAACTGTCTTTAACTCCAGTTCCAAGGGATCAGACACCCTAACAGACATAAATACAGACAAAACACCAATGCACATAAAATAATTAATTTAAAATAATCTAATATAAAAGTGTCATGAAAGGTATCTCTACCAATTCTTCTCAACAATACCATTTGTTGCCAAAAACAAATAAGCACACAAAAGACCACACGCATTATCCCCATCCCATTCCCCAAAAAAGGCCAATCACCAAAGTGGTATTCTACACATCCAGGCATATTTTACTAGTCTATCTCTCAGTTCTTATTCAGACATCCTAAGAATCTTCTTTAAAATCATACTCTAGAAAAAATGAATCTCTAAGAGTTAAGATATAAAAAGGAAAATGACTAAACTGATCCTAAATCTTATCATGGAATCAAAATTAAGTCTAGTAATACTAACTAGACTTCCTTGAGCACGCCTTTAATCCCAGCACTCAGGAGGCAGAGGCAGGCGGATCTCTGTGAGTTCCAGACCAGCCTGGTATACAAGAGCTAGTTCCAGGACAGGCTCCAAAGCTACAGAGAAGCCCTATCTTGGAAAACAACAACCAAAAAAAGAACTTAAGATTCTCTTGCCTTAACCTCCCAAGTGCTAGGATTACAAACTTAATATGCCTAATTTTAAAATCTTTATGACTATGAGAAAACTAGAATTAGGTTACAAAATTAACCCCACGCATTGATTAAGTATAAATTCTAAAGTATAATCTAGCTCTATTGCCCCTTCCACTATACCATGTAGCAGAGCAAGAAGGTACATTATTGATTCATAACTAACCAGCCATGTCTTAACAGTCTTTATGTTCCCACTAAAAGGTTATTCAGAACAAAGGGGGGGGGCAGTCAGAATACAAAGAAGCACTAGGAACTTCCTGGGGGACTAAAAAAAGTTCTGTATCTTAAATGTCACATAAAAGTAACCTATCTATACAGCAGGTCCCATCAGTCATGAAGTATATGTTCCAAGATCCCAAGTGGATGGCTAAAACTACAGACAGTAGCAAAACCTACATACAAGTACTGGAATACTTCAACAGTTGATGATATACCCAGGTGGGCTAATAATAGGCAGGGAACACAAACGATAACACTAAAACAGAAAGTGGTACTAGGTCGTGGGGTTGCTGTGAACTTTGAACTTTGGGTTTCTCTTTCTGTGATGAAATACCAGGACCAAAAGCAAATAGGGAAGAGAAGGATTTATTTCATCTTACAGCTAGCTTACAGTCCATCATCTGGAGAAGGCAAAGGTGTTCAAGACAGGAACCGAGAGGCAGGAACTGATGCACAGGTCACAGAGGAACACTGCTTACTAGCATGGCTTTTTCAGTCTACTTTCTTATAGCGTCCAGGACCACCAATCCAGGAGAGGTGCCACCCACAAGTGAGCTGGGCCCTCCCATATCAATCAATCAATCAAATGTACCACTTGCCCATATGGCATCTGGAGGTGCATTTTCCAGTTGAGGTTTCTCTTCCTAAATGACTCTAAGTTTGTCAACTTAAATTGACATAAAACTAGCCAGGACAACCTGGAAAAGCCACAGAGTACTCAGAACTCAATAGTCTGCTCTGCGAGAGCTTGTAAGAATGCTGAGAACTATGCAGATGATAGAAACCTCACCCTTGACATTTCAGAGATTGTTTTGGGAGTCCCTTCAAGAGTACTGGAGTTGAGCATGGTGGCACAAGCCTTTAATCCCAGCACTCAGGAGACAGAGGCTAGGGCTAGAGGATCTCTATGTCTGAGGTCAGTCTAGTCTACATGGCAAGTTTCCAGACATGTAGAACTACATGGGAAGACCCTGACTCTATCGGAAAAAAAAAAAAGCATATTTAACAAGTGGTGCTGGCATAACTGGATATCAACATGTAGAAAATGAATATAGACCCGATCACCATGCACAAAACTCAAGTCCAAATGGATCAAAGACCTCAACATAAAACCAGCCACACTGAACCTTATAGAAGAGAAAGTGGGAAGTACACTTGAACGCATTGGCACAGGAGACCACTTCCTAAATAGAACCCCAGCAGCACAGACACTGAGAGAAATAATTAATAAATGGGACCTCCTGAAACTGAAAAGCTTCTGTAAAGCAAAGGACACGGTCAACAAGACAAAACGACAGCCTACAGAATGGGAAAAGATCTTCACTAACCCCACATCAGATAGAGGTCTGATCTCCAAAATATACAAAGAACTCAAGAAATTGGACAACAAAAGATCACATAATCCAATAAAAAAAATGGAGTACAAACCTAAACAGAGAACTCTCAACAGAGGAATCTAAAATGGCTGAAAGACACTTAAGGAAATGTTCAACATCCTTAGTCATCAGAGAAATGCAAATCAAAGTAACTCTGAGATTCCATCTTACACCTGCAAGAATGACCAAGAACAAAAACACTGATGACAACTTATGCTGGAGAGGTTGTGGGGAAAAGGGAACACTTCTGCATTGCTGGTGGGAATGCAAGCTGGTACAACCCCTTTGGATGTCAGTGTGGCAATTTCTCAGAAAATTAGGAAACAACCTTCCTCAAGACCCAGTAATACCACTTTGGGGTATATATCCAAAGGATGCTCAATCGTGCCAC